>BQKN01040983.1:0-32546 GCA_022839385.1 Asparagus kiusianus | reverse complement strand
AAGGGTTTAGTTGCAAAACTTGAAAACATATGGGGGGTTTTGTGATAAGCCCCAAATTTTGTAGGGGGTGGCAGTTACAAAGGTAAGGGGGGTTATCTCAAAATGAACCTATCTTAGGGGGCCTTTGTGAAATTTAAAATTTTATGACTGTTGACATGGATTAATGATGCTTAAGATTCTAATTACTTGCTAACACAGTTTCAACAACTATACCAGCGATTGTTCCGTGCGATCTAAAAAATGCCTGAAATGCGAGGGTACTGCTGGAAATATCTCGTCAACAGGGACATGCAGGTGTCATTGTGGTTGCCAAGGTATCAATTATGGCTTTATATACTAGAAATATGTCGATCTTTAAGCTGTATTCGATACTAGCATAACATTTCTTGCTGATTAACTCTTTTATTCAGCTGGAGCATGCTGTGTTTTATGTGCAAGAGATAAGAGACTATGGACAGAGAGCAGACTTCGTGCATGCGATCTAAAAAATGACGTAAATTGATTAAAAAAGGTATACAAATTAGGGGAGTTCTTCGACAACCACTGTCAGCCTTCTCTGTGACATTTTGGACAATAAAGAACATGGAGAGTGTATCAAAGAAAGGGAAATTAGTTGAGATATTGTGACTGTTACGTTCACATTATTGGCATTGACTAGACAACGGTAGTATGCTGTAGCACTAAGGCTCATGCTTTTCAACTATCAGTGACAAAATAGATAGTGCTGTTTCTTCCTTCTTTTTCTGATGCACATTCTAATCAGTTGTATATGTTTGACGATTCATAATGAGAAGGAGATACTGATACATAATTTGCTTGCTACAGATATCATGCAGTCTTTGTAAATTGAGTAAAAAGTCAACAATTGCAGTGCGAGTGAGTTACGTCGTCTGGTAAAATTTTAACTTAGGACCACATATGAATATTGTCGTGCGTTACACATACTTTTATCTTTCTGAAATGATGAATAGTTCATATGATAATGCCACTAGTAAGCATCAAGAATACATACATGCCTCAACATTCGGAGTTGCCAATCAGGCAATTTCTATACCACTGGTCTCCAATATTCATCACATGGGCATCGCTTCGCTTGTTGTATTTACATATGCCTGTGCACCGTAGGAGGGTTCCAGTGGCTCTGAGGTTTTACTTGGCTAGCTCAATCACGCTTGGTACTGCGGTGGAGCTTGGGTCCCCCATAGATGGCAATGGGTGTGACCACGAATATGTGGTTGTGAGCCCTGGTAGTATGCTCCCTTGTTGTGGGTTGGCGGGAGCTTAGACTATGAATCTTACTCCTCTGTGGTTAAGAGTGCTCAGACCTTAGGGTGTGTTTGACAATCATCCAAAAATTAGGCCAGTTTTTAACCTCTGACCTAGTTCTACTCTAAACCAGTTTAGTGTTGGACCACTACCCCTCTGATACTGGTTTTATGGCATCTTTTTGGCCTAAAAAAACTGGGTCAGAACTAGCCCAGTTTTTGCCAATAAAAAAGCAAACCCAAGACTAGGTCAGGTTCAATCATGACCCAATTTTATGAGTTTGCCAAATACACCCTTAGACCTCGTTTATGACACATGATTGACCTAGCCCAAGTTCCTTATCACCAGAAAAACAATCAAAGTTGCAAATCAATCATTTGCCAAGAAAAATGTCTATCATGAAAGGGAAAATTAAAATAAAATTAGAAAAATAACTTATACATGAAAAGTAAAGAATAAACCAAACATTTTTTTTCTGATTTCTGCCACATTCAATCAAATTATACACTTCAAAAAACCCTAAACCATTTTAGAGCCTATTTCTCCATGGGACCTAGCCCATCCAAAACAATACTAGTCAGATACACGTGAATTTTAATAAAAACACGACAGGTTAAGGTTTTAGTCTTTATTAGAACTTCTCCAACCGGAAGGGATAACTGCATTTTGCAGCCCAACCCAATTCCAACCGGGAGGCATTTTATGGAGCTGAGCTGCATATATGGATTTGAGGCTATTTTTGGAGATTTCTCTATAAATTTGCAGTCAACTCTAATTACTATTCCAAAAAAAAAAGACAAAGTTAACCCTCAATCTCCTTAACAACTTTTAATTATTCCAATTGTGTTCTATTTATTTTTTTCTTACTTACTTTATATATATATATATATATATATATATATATATATATATATATATAATATTTTTAATGAAAATAATATCATTAGAAATGTCTCGTCGATACCTTCAAAATTGAGACTAATATCAAAATATAAAATTGCAAAACAAGTAATTTGAAATGATAATACATTAAAAATTAAACGGAAATAAAATACATTAACTTAGAATTTCGAGGAACTTTAATAAAAAAGTTACATCACTTCATTGCCGTGTCTCTCTCACAAATGTTCAATTAATGCATTTCGAAGTGCGAAGTGTGCTTCTTTGTCTTTGAATTTCTTATGCTGGGCCAGGAATTGTCGGAACCGTTTCGACATCGTTCAACCCTATGTCTTCAACATTTGAAATTGATGGTGGAGTAGAAATGACAATATCTTCTTGCTCATCACGTTCATCCTCAATAATCATGTTGTGCTTTATTATGAAAGTGGTCATGATATCATGCAAAGTTCGTTTATCCCAAAACCGTGCAGGGCCCTTGATTATAGCAAATCTTGACAGGAGAACACCAAATGCTCGCTCTACATATTTTCAACAAGCTCCTTGCATCATTGCAAAATATTGTTTCTTTTTATCTTCGGATTTGGAAATGGTTTGAACAAGGGTTGGCCATTTCGGATATATGCCATCGGCTAAATAATAACCGACATCATAATTCTTTCCTTGAATTGTATAATGAGTAGGAGGAGTAATACCTTGTGTTAGGTTGTCAAACAAATTAGATTCTTGTAATACATTAATATCGTTATTAGAACCTGGCAAGCCAAAGAATGCATGCCATATCTGTAGGATCTGATCTAATTACACTAAAAACACTAGAGGGGGGTGAATAGTATTTTATAAAATTTTATGCAAAGTAGATAATAAATTGTAAAGAAGAAATGAAAAACACAGAAAATCAATAATACAAACACAAGGATTTATATTGATTCCACCTTCCAGGTGTACATCTAGTCCCCAAGCAAATCCTACTTGAGAGTTTTTACTATAATTTTGAATAAACTTACAAAATCAAAACTCAAACCTGACCAATTTGCATGACCATGCAAATTACAACCAATCTCTTCACCAAGAGATTACACCTCTCACACTTGAGAGAATCATTTCCTTAAAACAATGTACAAATCTTATATAAGGCTTGATAAGTTTGTGATGTGTAACAGTGACTTATAGACTCTTTTGTTCTCTGAATTCTTTTTAAAATCTTGTATAAATGAAGATGGACAATTGTTGTTGTAGAATTTTGTTTTTCTCAATACTCAAGTAAAAATCAGATTTTCTATAACTTGAGTTTCATATAAATTCAATCTTATATGTGTATTTTTATGATTCAAAATTCTGAACTTCTTACCTATTTATATCCCTTGAAAATACATATTTTTGAACTCATTAAACGGATATAAACAGCTAAAATGTTTTAAATTCAAACATGAAACGTTCAGAAAAACTATCTTAGTAATCGACTATAATGCACAGTAGTCGACTACTCTGTAAAACAGAAAGTCTGTAATTTAGAAATTGAAGCTGAGTAGTCGACTACTCTGTAAAACAAATATTCTGTAAAATAGATTTTAATGTTTAGTAGTCGACTATAGTTAGTTGTAGTCGACTACTCTGTAAAACTAAAGTTCTGTAATTCAAAATTCAAAGCCGAGTAGTCGACTATAATCCTTAGTAGTCGACTACTCTGTAATTTTACAGAAACTTATGTTTTGATCTTAGACTTCAGTAGTCGATTACAAAACTAATTAGTCGACTACTAAGGGATGAAAAAGTTATGTATGAAATATATTTTGACTCAATGATTAATTAAAAACTCTAATGGTTAACATATGGGATTTCTATTGTTAACCAACACATTAAGCCTGTGTTAATGTGTTCTAATCTCTATGTGTGTGTATGTGTGAGTGATCAAGGCTTGTATAATATTTCTAAGTAAAGAAAATATAAAAAATACATTGCTATATAAGTTCTTCATCTTCTTTACTTCGTGATAACTTGAAAAACTCATCTTGCACTTGTTCATATTGAAATCTGTACTGAAATGTTAGTGCACAATAATACACATAGTGATTCATGTTATGAATAAATTATTATTATCAAAATTATATCATGAGAACATGATATCTAACAATATCCATAGGTCATACGATGCTATTGCCTCAAGAATAATTGTTGGGCCTCTGTGACGTCCTGAGTATTATCCCGCCCATGCTGTTGGACAAATTTTCCATTCCCAATGCATACAGTCTAGACTTCCCAACATTCTTGGGAAACCTCGCTCTTCGCCTTTTTGTAACAGTCTTGTAACATCGTCGGTATTGGGGGATCTAAGATATTCATCTCCATATACTTCTATAATTGCTCCACAAAATCTCTTCAAACATTCAATTACAGTTGACTCACCAATCCTTACATATTCGTCAGTACTATCTGCCGGTGCACCATACACCAACATGCGAAATACTGCTGTTACTTTTTGTGAAGTAGATAGTCCAAGCCGGTCGACACCATCCACCTTTTGTACGAAATAGTTGTCGTGCTCTCATACAGCGTCGACGATACAAAGGAAAAGACTCCTTTGCATTCGGAATCTTCTACGAAATAAATTTGTACCGTATGTAAGATTATTAGAAAAATAGTCATTGTAGAGTCGAGAATTACCTTCTTCAATCCCACGGTTGATTACCAAATGACCAGGAACTGAGCCGATACACTTTGGCCTCTCTTCCTCTTTAGAGAAATAAGTCATTATTTCATTGTTAGAGGCATATAGACGAGCTAAGATCTCATCCTCCTCCTCTCATTATTTCATATCCTCCTCCCATTGTTCAACGTAATGAGAAAATGTTTCATCATGAGAAGAAGAAGACGAAGGTAGGTGTGATGGTCCAGCTCCATAGTTCATTGTTGAAGAGGGGATTTGGAGAAATGAATTATAGATTGGTGATGAGTTGTTAATAGGTGTATATTGTGTTATTATATAATGTTTCTACCCAATTGGATTCTCCCACCCGTATCGTTTTCTACCTTCATTAGATTCTTTCCCGTATTGTTTTCTACTCACATTAGATTCTCTCACTGGCATTGGTTTTTTACCCACATTGGATTCTTTCCCGCATTGTTTTCTATCCATATTGGATTCTCCCACTAGCATTGGTTTTCTACCCACATTGGATTCTTTCCCGTATCGTTTTCTACCCACATTGGATTCTCCCACTAGCATTGGTTTTCTACCCACATTGGATTCTTTCCCGCATCGTTTTCTATCCACATTGGATTTTCCCACTAGCATTGGTTTTCGATCCATATTGGATTTTCCCACTAGCATTGGTTTTCCACCCACATTGGATTCTCCCACCCGTATCGTTTTCTATCCACATTGGATTCTCCCACCCACATCATTTTCTACCCATATTGGATCCTCCCACTAGTATTGATTTTCTACCCACATTGGATTCTTTCCTGTATCGTTTTCTACCCACATTGGATTCTCTCACACGCATCGTTTTCTATCCACATTGGATTCTCCCAAATAGCATTGGATTCTCCATAATTTTTTCACTATAAATACTAGCACAACCCTCATTCCTCCATCACAACTCTTCTCATTCCTCCTCCATAACTCTTCTCAACAACTCTTTGTCCTTCTCTTAAGGTATCCAATCGCGGAAAATGGTTCATACAAGAAGAAGATCAAAATTTATACGCTACATGGCTTGAAATATCTCAGGATCCAGTTTTAGGTTCCAATCAAAAGAAAGTGTCACGCCCTGCTTCCCAAAATACCAGGGAATCAGAACGTGAACAAGCCCGCGACGTATTAGATTGAGAAGAAATATAAACTATCATTTTTTTCTTTTCTTTTCAATCCAATACGCTAAGCGTCAAATATATAATCTTAATCACAGGTCCCCGATCACAATAGTAAGAATATAAAGACAACCCAGAATAAGAATTAAACATATCATCAACAGATCATCCCAGACATAAAATATGGGTTTAACATACCCTTACTACAACAACAGTTCAACTAGAAAATAAGAAATACATAGTCCATAATAAAAGGAAATACTAACAATATAACCAAATCCGACACCAACTATAGAAAATACTATAAGAGTGTTCTATTAGTTACTACAGAAAGAAAAGCACATCCAGGCTTCAGTCTGTTCCTCCACTCCATGCAATGACATTCCAGCTGGGCATACGCTGGCTCGGTTGCATCATCAAACTGAACCTGTTCGTCTCCTAAGTCTGACACACACCAGAGAAAAACAGGTGTACATCAGCGTGTATGGCATACGGCAAGATCTCACATGAACAAATAAAATGGTCGTATGACCCATACTATGATAGTAATAATACTAATATGAAGGACAATGGTACATGCAACTGGAAATCTAATGATAACATACAGCTGTGTGGAAACGGTAACTGGGTCGAATACTAATCATCCTAAGACTCACTGGTCCATCTCTCAAATAGGTCCAAGTTCGCATTACCGAAAGACTGACTGTTCACCATCTCCTACGCGCATCCAATCCCGTGAAACAGGCGGCTAGAGGACTACACGTAATCCGATCTCAGCCTAGTCCGGACTCAGGCAAAGCTCAGGTGACGAAACAGGTCACGGATCCAAGTAGCGAAACAGGTCACTTGGTCCATCAAACCAACCCCAGGACGAAACAGGTCTCTGGTGCGGTCTGGAAGTTAGTCAACAATCACATTCGATGCGAACTAAGACTTTCCCAACCCAACTCTTTTTGCTTTTCGCAATCAACCATATTCTTCACTAAAACTCGGGTTCACCACCTATCTCAGTTAACGCACACACACGTGTCACTAAGTCTGTTCATGACGCGCGTGGCCACTAAGTCATGAACTACTAAGGTTCTTAACACGTTAACAGATCATGAGTATAGAATGGCATGTTAAACATGATTAAGCAGTTTTATGAAGCAGAAAAGAGAACTGTAATGAACATGAAGTGCATAAACAAAATACAGCATGAATGTAATACACAAGTGGACTTCATTGTTATCTTACCGTTGGGATGTCCGAACTTCTCATACAAATTATCCGTACTTATGTATTCTCTAATATAGCAATACGGTAGGAAGGAAACTAGAAACCGATATCGTTTTCCACATGAAACGTTGCGTTCTACGGCGATCAGTCATACTATCATAAATACTAAATATTCTTTTCCAAAATTATTCTTTAAAACTATTTCTCATAATAACTAATTTAAAACAAAAATATTTATGTAATATATATATATATATATATATATATATATATATATTAATTCCTTTCTGCATGAAAAGTAATATTTTTCTATTTTATAAATTTCTTCTTAATTAATTTCTTTTCGATATAATTTCACAAATTCTAATTTAGCACATAACTTGTCATTTCATGTCCGAAATTCTTAAAAAATTCTATTAACAACATTATTAATCTAATTTTTACGGTGCGCTCGCAATCATCATTCCACGCAGATATTCAAAAATACGTATTAACCACAATAATAATTTAAACATATTAAATCATCATACTAACAACAATATTATCACAAAATAATTTATCTATATCTAATCATCATAATAACATGGTATTAATCATTAATTAAAAGCAAGGTGGATGCGTGATCTTGCCTACGGGACAGGGTGGATCTGTCGAGTGGGGTTTCTGGTGTGGAAGAACTCGGAGGATTTGGGCGACACGGCGACGGCTCGGATCTGTCGAGCGGCTGCCGGTGAGGAGGAAGCTTGGGTCTGTCGGGCGGCTGTCGGCGAGGAGGAGTGGCGGGAGACGGCGAGTGGTGGTGTGGGTTGGAACGGGAAGAAGAGGAGATGGCGGAAGAGGGTCAGGCGCTGACGGGAAAGGGAGCAGCCTGGGTCGGAGCTGGTCGTGGCTGGAGGAGGAAGGGGTCGGGATTGCTGAGGGCTCAACAGGGGTTGGGGTTGTGGCGACGAGGCGGAGACGTCGGAGAGGCGGTGGCTTTGGTGGCTGGAACGGCGGGTTTTGGGGGCGGCAGCAAGGGGAAGGCGACGAGTTGAGGGGGCTGAGGTCGGAGGCGAACTCCGACGACGAACTCAGGCGGAGCAGGAGCTCGGAGTGGCGACGGCTTGGGTTCGGAGCTGGCGGTGGCGGTGAGGCAGAACGGTGGCTGGTGCAGACGGTGGAGGGGGATGTTGTGGGTGGCGCTGCTGGGTGACGGTGACGGTCGGAGGCTGGAGGTGGCCGCGCGGGGCTGGGCTGAGCTCGCGGTGGTCGGAGGGCGGCTGAGGCTTGGGCGCGGGTGATGGGGGATTGAGCGTGGGAATGGGAGAGATGGTGAAGGAGAGAGAGTTATGAGAGAGGGGGAGTGAGCTTCGTTGTGGGTTTCTTGGGGAATGGGAGAGCAGAAGAGAGTGAGAGAGAATAATAAAGAAGAGAGAGAGAGAGTGAGTGATGGTGAGTGATTGAGTGAGAGAGAGTGAGACGTGAGCTTTTAATGAGAGAGAATAATAGAGAGAGTGTCAGAGAGAGACAGATTGAGTGTATGATTGAGGGAGATTTTAATGAGAGAGAGGGTACGTGATAGGGTGGTTGGGGGATGTGGGTTGAGAGTCGGGGGAAACACTAGGTAGGGAGATTTGCGTGAATTGGGAAGGGTTTTAGGGGGAGAGATAGATACAGAGTGAAATACCGGTGAGGGAAAAACACAGGGAAAAACACCCCCTTAAATAATTTAAAAAATATCATAAAATTTATTCAAAATAAATATTAAAATTTATGATCAAAATAATAATAACAATAACAATAATGAATAATTAACTATTAATTTAAAAAATTTACCAAAACAATTAAATTTATAATTAGCTAAACTATTAAAATAACATAATACCGTATTTTTAAATCATAGAAAATTCTAAAGAAATTAGGAAAAATACAAATACTCTTTTAGAAAAATAATATTTAGTATTTAATTACCAAAAAATTATTTAAACCCGTATTAGAAATTTACGGTCATTACATCCTACCCCCCTTAAAACAAATTCCGTCCTCGGAATTAAAACAAGGACGAAATATAAAGACAGATTCATCTCAACTCATATAAAGTTCAAAATATATTGCATATCCATAAATAGAAAAAGTCATACAAGACGTTTTAGAATAAGATACAAGACAAGACAGCTAGGATTCAGGAAATAAATGAGGGTATCGCTGTCGCATCTCGGACTCAGTTTCCCAAGTCGACTCTCCAGGAGAATCTGGGTGCCACATCACACGAACAAGCAAAACGGTCTTATTCTGGAGGGTCTTCTCCCTTCGGTCTAAAATCGCCACAGGCTGCTTTTCGTATGTCAAATTGGATCACACCTCAATCTCCGAGAAATCTACGACATGACTCGAATCTCCAACGTATTTTCGCAACTGAGAAACGTGGAATACGTTATGCACTCCAGCCAGGGCGGGTGGTAATGCAAGTCGGTACGTCACTTCTTCTACTCTCTCCAATACGTCGAAAGGTCCCACATATCGCGGACTCAACTTCCCACGCCTTCCAAAGCGAATGGTGCCTTGGTTAGGGGAAATCTTCAAGAACACATGATCTCCTGGCTGAAACTCCAAATGCCGGCGCTTCGCATCCGCCCAATGCTTGAATCTGTCCTGCGCTATGTGAAGTTGCTCCAGAATGATCCCGACTGCATCAACTAATCTCTCAATCAACTCTGGCCCAAAAATCTCCCGTTCACCAACATCGTCCCAACTCAAAGGAGAGCGGCACTTCCTGCCATACAATGCTGCAAAAGGGGCCATTCCAATACTAGCCTGGAAGCTATTGTTGTATGCAAACTCCACCAAATGCAAGTGATCTTCCCACGACCCGTGGAAGTCAAGCATACAAGCTCTAAGCATATCTTCCAAAATTTGAATGGTCCTCTCTGACTGCCCATCGGTCTGGGGATGATAAGCTGTGCTGAAACTAAGACTGGTCCCAAGACTCGCCTGCAAACTCTTCCAGAACTCTGAGGTAAATCGGGTATCGCGATCCGAAACGATGCACACTGGAACTCCGTGCAATCGCACGATCTCCTGTAATACTAGAGATTTACTAACACTCTTGGAAAGGCACTCGTCGAACATATAGAGATAGATATTTTACCTCCATGTATCTCCGAGCAAGATGCTCCATCGACTGTCCCACTCAGAAAGGAATGAAGTGAGCCGATTTGGTTAATCGATCTACGATCACCCAAATAGCATCATTCTGTCTAGTGCTCCGAGGTAAGCCAGTAACGAAGTCCATGGTGACATGCTGCCACTTCCATTTCGGAATAGGCAACGGCTGCAAAAGACCTACGATGCGCAGATGCTCTGCCTTCACCTGCTGACATACAAGGCACTTAGCCACACTACGAGCCACATCTCTCTTCATACCACGCCACCAAAAGTTCAGCTTTAGGTCCTTGTACATCTTTGTACCTCCAGGGTGAATAGAATACGGTGAGCTGTGAGCTTCTCGCAATATCTCCTCTCGAATATCTCCTCCCGGTACATATATACGACTCCCAAATCGTAAGGAACCATCCTCATGAACAACAAATTCCGGTCGAAGACCAGCCACTGCTAACTCTCTGCACTTCCGAAGAAATGGGTCACCTGCTTGGGCTGCCTTGATCCGCTCGACCAATGTCAATTGAATCTGAAGATTCATCAAAGAAGCGGTGACTCCTGGAAGAAGAACTTCTATACTCATATCCCTCACTTCCTGCTGAAGTCTCCACTAAGCCGTGAGGGTCATGATTGCCGGCAAACGACTCAAAGCATCTGGTACTATATTGACCTTGCCAGGGTGATACTGAAGATCAATGTCGTAATCCGCCATCAGCTCTAACCATCGGCGTTGCCTCATGTTGAGCTCCTTCTGAGTAAATATGTACTTCAAGCTCTTGTGGTCAGTGAACACCTTCACTTTCTCCCCCAACAGATAATGCCTCCAAAGCTTAAGGGCAAAATCATAGCTGCCAACTCTAAGTCGCGGGTAGGATAATTCTGCTCATGCTTCTTCAACTGACGAGAAGTATATGCCACCACATGACCATCCTGCTGAAGAACGCATCCCAATTCTCTACCTGATGCGTCGCAAAATACCTCAAAGTTCCCACTCTTATCTGGTATCGTCAAGACCGGGGCCGAAATCAGTCGAGACTTTAACTCCTCAAACGCCTGCTCACAAGCGTCGGACCAGACAAACTTAATATCCTTCCTCGTAAGTCGTGTCATCGGCTCCGTAATCTTTGAAAAATCTTTGATGAAACGACGATAGTAACCAGCTAATCCCAGGAAGCTCTTAATGTCTGACACCGACTTAGGGATAGGCCAATCCTTCACTGCAGATATCTTCTCCGGATCCACTGATATGCCGTCTCCTGACACCACGTGTCCTAGAAACGCTATACGATCTAGCCAGAACTGGTATTTACTATACTTGGCAAATAGCTGATGCTTTCTCAAGGTCTTCAACACGTACCGCAAATGCTCTGCATGCTCCACCTCACTCTTAGAGTACACCAATATCTCATCGATAAAAACTTCCACAAACTTATCCAGCACATCATAAAATACCAGATTCATTAGGTTCATGAATGTTGCCGGTGCATTAGTCACACCAAACGGCATCACTAAGAATTCATAATGTCCATATCTCGTCCGAAACGCAGTCTTGGGGACATCAGAATCCTTAACCTTCACCTGGTGATATCCGCTCTGCAAATCCAGCTTATAAAATACTCTTGATCCTCCCAACTAATCAAAAATATCATCGATACGGGGAAGTGGATACTTATTCTTCATTGTTACCGTATTCAACTCTCGGTAGTCGATGCACATCTGCTTGGATCCATCCTTCTTTACCACGAGCAATATAGGTGCTCCCCAAGCTGATACACTAGGTCGTATCAAGCCTCTCTGCAAAAGATCATCCAACTGAGTCCGAAGCTCGGCCAACTCAGCTGGAGGCATACGATAAGGAGTCTTAGAGATCGGAGCAACTCTAGGCTTCAAATCTATGGAAAACTCAATTGCCCGATCCGGTGGCAATCCGTAAATATCGTCAGGAAACACATCTTCAAATTCCCGAACTACAATTGGCTTCTCGGATTCCACTTGCATCACAGCTAACGTCGCCTTCTTCGGTCTAGCTCTAAACTCCACAGGTCCGGCCGATGTGCTGCCACTAAGGAACTCAAACCTCGGGTGATCCGGTATCTCAAACACTACACTCCGACGGCGACAATCAATGGTGGTAAAGAACAACCCCAACCAATCCATCCTAAATACTGCATCGAAGCTCGGCAAATCAATCACCAGAAAATCTGCGAAGAGTTCCCTCCCGCAGATGACTACAGGGCATGCTTCATAACCACTGGATGCTACTAAGACACCACTGCCAGTGTTGATATTCCAGCCCGTAGTCAAAGGAGTTATAGGAAGAGAATGGACACTCGCAAATCGACGAGACAAGAAACAATAGGAGGCTCCAGAATCAAAGAGCGATAAAGCAGGTACGGAAGAAAAGGGAACCTTGCCTATTTAGAAGGATGTAAATGCAACTAACTTAGTATTCATAAACAATCCTACCATGATATTATCTAGTAATGCTAATTAAATAAGTTCATATGCAAATAAAACTTAGAGTAAACCATTCTTACCAGTGATAACTTGGTCGTTCGCCTCAGCTTCTACGGCTGACATCATGAACATCTGCCGCTGTGGTTGCTGCCTCTGTGCTTTCTGATAAGCTTGCTGCTACTGAGGAAGTAGCTCTGCTCAAGGATAGGATTTGGGCTGAGGCGGTGCTGCCAGGGCTGGTCGAGGTGGTGCTGGGAGGGCTGCCCGAACTGGGGGTGGGGGCAAACGAGCCTACTGCTGCTGAGGACAGTCCTGACTAATATGACCCGAGAACCCACAAGTATAGCATAAACGGAGACGCTTGCGGCACTCCTGATAGGTATGTCCAGCGAAATAACAATTGGTGGTTTGAAGTTGGCCGAGCCACCATTTGGTGGTTTGACTTTGGCCGAGCCACCATTTGGTGGTTTGAACCTGGCCGAGCCACCATTTGGTGGTTTGAACTTGGCCGAGCCACCATTTGGTGGTTTGACTTTGGCTGGGCCTCCAATTGGTCTTCTGGTTTCTCCGACGTCTTCGAGCACCGTTTGGGTTGTTTTTTATGCCGGTTTGGACTTTAGCCTCCATACTCGGCGTGATCTTGGCGTGCCTTCTGCAATTAACTCCTTGGTGGAGGAAAGGTCTAGATCTGTAGATCCGGGCTCATTGGAGGTCAGAGGGGCATTACAAGGCGGAGTTGCAGTGGCAGCGAGGGCCTTGATCTTCCTGCGCTTGCGAGGGACGGAGGATCTGGAAGAGGAGGATGATAGATACTCCTCGAATTTCAGTTGGTCGAACTCGTACTCGACCTCTTCGTAAACCGGGATCTGGATCCGTGGTTGCGGCACGACAGCTTCGGCAGCAAAGCTGTTGGCTCCCACTGTGGTCGCCAGCTTGTTTGGGTCAAAAGTTGATTTTTTCATTGTCATCGAATCTATTACAACTTTGGTCATTACAATAAACTCAAATAAAAAAATTGATCTTTTTATAAGATCTCCTTTATACAATGAAAATAAATATTACAACTCTTGTCAAACAGCGCAATGGACGTCTATCACCCGCTGCTTGTGTGGGATCTTTGCCTGTGCCGGGGACGTTAATATCCATGGACTGCCGCAGATCTGATCTGGTTAGCAGAAGTTTGGATAATCAGTGCTCTCACTTCACGAAGGAAGTAATTGCAGTAGCGGCGATTTTGACTAAGCAAAATCACGACTCTTCTCGGGATTTAAGACCAAGCTTAAATCCGGAGAAATAGGGGACGGGTCTCAGATCTCTCGAACTCCACTCTTTATGCACAGGAGATCGCCAAGATCTGCTAACCCTCTCTAAAATTCGTAGCTATGCACTTGAGAAACCGACAGCACCTCGCCCTCTTGATCTCCTCCTCCCAAAAATGAACACATGAGCCTCTATTTATAGGCTTGGTTGGTGGTTTTCTTGGATCAAAATGAGGGATTCCCTCTATCTTTAGTTAGGAACTGTCTAACAACA
Source organism: Asparagus kiusianus (assembly GCA_022839385.1). Classification (NCBI taxonomy): domain Eukaryota; kingdom Viridiplantae; phylum Streptophyta; class Magnoliopsida; order Asparagales; family Asparagaceae; genus Asparagus; species Asparagus kiusianus. Next base: position 18,221 of record BQKN01040983.1, on the reverse strand, counting down.
ATATCAGAGCAGTTGGAATCACAAATCCCGAAAGAATCCACGAAAGAACCGAAAAAACCGCATTTTGGCCGAACAGCCACCCGTGGCTCGGTCTTGGCCGAGCCACCATATGGTGGCGCGGCCCGTGGCCGAGCCACTGGTCTGGTCAGGTTGCTTTGGCACGACTCGGCCGCCAGGGGCTTTATCTGTTTTCTGGGTTTTGACTTGTCCCGTCGTTACGTGTATTTCGTCGTTTCGTTGACTTGTACGCTTTCCCGATTCGTTTCGCGAACGCATGGATAGCTTGACGGTGGCCGATTAGCGCGTAGGCCACTTGGTTTGCCGATTTGGTGGCTGGTGAATTACGGGCCATTTGGAGGTGGCCGGTGAGTGTATAGGCTATTCGGTTCGCCGTTTTGCTTCATGTGTTCATCGGTGTCATATAATCCTCTTAGACTTAGATAGTGGCATTCATCACCTTCTCTCTGCCTCGAGTTGTGCGTGGATACCTATAGGAATTTTTAGACGCCTACAGATACCCCCTCCAAAGTATTTCAGACTCATTCTTTTATGGAGGAGTCTGGAACACTTTGGATATGATAGTCCCCCGCCTTTAGTCGGTGTCAAAGGACCTGTGAACTGTTTCAATTCTTGACTTCCTCAGCCTTCAGTCTATCCAGTGTTTTGTCGGATAGATGAAGTTCTTCCGGCGCTGCGTTTATCATCTGACCGTTGTCGAAGTCTTGAATCGAAATTGGTGAGTTAGTTTTGGCTCGTGTCATTGAGTTGACTTTGAACTGATTATCTTTGTCGCAACGCGCTGACCAGCGTTGACCTAGGGCTACGCGTTGCTCGATGTTGGCCTTAGGGTTTTGTATTGATTGGCGTTGACTTTTATCGCAACGTGTTGATTGGTGTTAACACAGTTTATACTCGTACGTTTGCTGGAGTATACACAGTTTAAGCTCTTAAGTTATTGGAGCATGACAGTCCTAAATATTAGGCTGCAGGACTAACTATTAAAGCTGATTCATCTGCACGTGTGGATCTTATACCGAATTTGTTGGATACTCAAATCACGAGACCAACTAATGAAGTTGATACGTTAATGACTCACATTTATAGAATTTTTGGCAAATTCTCAGCCATCAACGGGTTTGATAAGCCTTTACCGACTACCGTTTGAGTCGGGCTAGCATGCAGATTGTTTAAGTCCGTTCTGCATGTAACGTTATGCTAAAAGAGTTACCTCTTTTAGTGCTACGATATTGAATACGTAGACTTCGTCTTTCTCACGGGAATAGACTACCCGGCAACGTGTGTTAGACGCTGACTTAGGATTTTTGGTAAATCCTCAGCCTTCAACGGATTTGAGGTGCCTTTACCGATTACCGTTTGAATCGGGCTTGCATGCAGATTATTTAAGTCCGTTCCGCATGTAACGTTATGCTAAAAGAGTTAACTCTTTTAGTGCTACGATATTGAATACGTAGACTCAATCGTTTTCACGGGAACGAACCACCCAACAGCACGGGTTAAGCGCTGATTTATCCCTACTTAGGCTTCGGGATAAAATACCCCAGACTGGTATTCTGGTGTCTTTTTTAATCGGTGAAAGACTAAACCGGCAACGCGTGTTAGACGTTGACTTATCCCTACTCAGGATTCGGGATAAAATTCCCCATGCATAAAAGGCATGGATTTTTGTTGCTACGATGTTGAATACGTAGACTCGGTCGTTTTCACGGGAACGAACCACCCAACAGCACCGGTTAAGCGCTGATTTATCCCTACTTAGGCTTCGGGATAAAATACCCCAGACTGGTATTTGTTCGCAGGAAAAATAGTAGCTTTCTTCATTGGTGATTCCATTGCACACTCAGTAATTCTTTATCGATTACAAAGATCCGGTCTTTTTATAAGATCCGGTTATAAGAAATCAACAAAAAAATAAAGATTACAACTTTTCTTATTTGTCGAACAAATCACGAGCTCCTGTTTTGTGGTCGCTCGCTTGCGTGGGTTGTTTGCCTGCGCCGGGGGTTTATCCGTTGACCACCGCACGATCTAGATCCGGGCAGATCTACACGATTCGACGAGTGCTATTTCACGAAGGAAATAACAGCCGAGGGGTACTATTTCACCAAGGAAATAGTAGCCTTTAGTTCTCGGGATCAAAGGCCAAGCTTTGATCCGGAGTCTTGCCTCGTGTAGATCTCATATCTGATTTCCTCTCTCGAACTCCTGCCTTTTGTGACGCGGATGTGTAGGATCTGAAATAGATACACTAGAACACTAGAGGGGGGGTGAATAGTGTTCTTTTAAAATTATTGCAAAGTAGATAATAAATTGCAAAGAAAAATGGCAATCTCAGAAATTTGCAAACACAAACACAAGGATTTTATACTGGTTCCACCAAACCGGTGTACATCCAGTCCCCAAGCAAATCCCACTTGAGAGTTTCCACTATGATTTTGAATAAACTTACAAAATCAAACTCAAACCTGACCAATTTGCAAGTCCCTGCAAATTGCAATACCAATTGACAAACTCCTTGCCAATTTGAACACCAATCTCTAAGCCAAGAGATTAACCCTCTCACAACCGAGAGAAAACTTTGTTGAAGTAATAACACAATGATCCTATAAGCCTTGAATGTGTAATGAAGTGCAGCAGTGGCTTAGGATTCTTTTAATCTCTATAAAATTGCCTAATTGATTTGTATTTGATGAAAGTATATAGGCAATTTCAGAAACTCTTCTTTTTCAAAAAATCAGAATGTTTTTCACTTGGGAAATTACACAAGAATCAAAGCTTATGGGTCTATATTTCTATGTTATTTTTCTGAACAAGTAATATATATATAGCCCTTGAAAAGACAACTTTTTAAAGTTTAAAAACGTTTAAAAATGGCTATAAACAGTCAGATATTCAAATATTGAAAAACTGGAAAACTGTCTTTGTAGTCGACTACTGTAGTCATTAGTCGACTACACTGAGTTCAGACAGACTCTGTTTTTGGAAAATTCTCTCAGTAGTCGACTATAATGATCATTAGTCGACTATACTGTAATTTGACAGAAACTTAAAAACTGATATTTTCTTCAGTAGTCGACTACTGTTAACATTAGTCGACTATACTGTAAAATATCAGAAACTTATATTTCTGTCAAACACATGAGTAGTCGACTATAATCAGAATTAGTCGACTATACTGTAAATTGACAGAAACATGTATTTGAGTTTAATACAAGAGTAGTCGACTACTATTCTAATTAGTCGACTATTAAGAGTAAAAATTCAGATATAGAGAGTTTTTATAATTAAGTTTTAACTATTATTCTAATGGTTAACATAGGGGATTTCTATAGTTAACCAACACACTAAGCCTGTGTTAGTGTGTTCTAAAATTGTGTGTGTGCGTGTGTGTGTTCAAGGCTTGTACAAATATTCTAAGTAAAGAAAATGTAAAATACATTAACTCTTTTGTTCTTCATTTTCTTCACTTCAAAAATGCCTTGAAGTCAACATGCACTTTCCACATATTCTGATTGAAATCTGCATATAAGAGTTAGTACATACACATTGTATAAATTGTTATCATCAAAACACTATCACGGAGATATGATATTCAACATTCTCCCCCTTTTTGATGATAACAAATAATTTATGTCAAGGTATGTATTTTAAAAAACAGGTTAAAAACATAATGAAATACTCCCCCTGCATATAATACTTACTCCCCCTGCATATATGCAAAATAAGTCTATTGCAGTACAATTACGTAACATAAATACGCAACATAACTATTTCTCCCCCTTTGTTATCAACAAAAAGAGGAAGCTAAACATAACATAATTTCTTCTACATGAGCTAAAACTTCAAACAAATCATCTAGGTTATGAACATAATCCATAACTTCACCCATCCAAATAGGTAGGCAAAGACTTGCCATAAAGATCAAAAGTTCCACAATGTTCATCACCATGATCTGTTTAAGATATATAGCACATGTATTATCTAACCAAACATTATCATCAATAATAATAAAAAACACACAACTAATATAAGTGTCATAGTAGCAAAATAAGAAACATATTACATAAGTTCTAATAAAACACAACCACATAGTTTTAGAAACTTAAACATAATAACATAATTGTTTTGACATTAAGCATTAAAACATCTTAAGGTGCTGGAGGAGGTTGTTGTCCTTGAAAATATGTATTGAGCTTTGAGTCCAAGTCTTCAAACTTCTTGATTAAGTCTTCTTGATTACTAATGATGTAAGAGTTTTGTGCATAGAGAGCTCTTTGACCAGTTTCAAGTTCTAGAATACGTGCACTTAAAGTGTTGTATTGCACGTCTGAAAAACAAGATGGTTCTTTAGGAAATGGTGGTGGTTGACTTGAAGAAGCTCCTGCTTGAGTTGAAGATTGAGGAATATCTTCTTGTTGAAGTTCAGGTTCATTTTGAACAGGTTCATTTTGAGGATTTTGATCTTGTATTTCAAAATTTGTTAATTTCATCCTTGTTAGGGCATTTGAATCAAAAAATTCAATTGAACGGACAACAGATTTTTCAGATTTGAGATCAACATGGTATTTGTCAAAGATCTTAGTCAAGAATGCACCATAAGGAAGAAATCCTCTAGGAATTGTCAGAAAATTATCAAAATAAACCTCAGCCCAATTAACTTGAATATTTCCCATAATAGCATATATAGCTTTTGCTAATTCTAGGGAAATGAAATGAAAACTTCCAGTTTTTTGGAAACAAGTTATAGGCTAGAATACGAGCAATGAACCTAGGAATTGGACGAAGTTTGTTAGAATTATTCAAAGGTTTTCCATGTCCAGGAAGAAATATGTGATTGGATAACAAATCTGAATCATTCATCCTAACAGAGCTAAGAGAAACTCCTTGATAAGGAATATTGAATATTTTACCAATTGTTTTAATAGTTAATTCAATCTCCATTCCTTTAACAAGGGTTTTAATTTTTTTAGAACCACCAATTGTACCCACACGTTCTATATTGGTATAGAACAGTTGCACAAGAAATGGGTATGATGGTTTCCTATTTTCAGCAGAAAATAATTCAAGCAAGCCCACATTTTCAAAATAAGAATTAAAGTTCCATGGAATGAAATCATCGAACTTCACAAATCATCCTGGAAGAATTTCCAAAGATGATAGTCTATTAAATTCTTCCAATAATTCAGGATTTCTTAAATAAACAATGATTTCATCATTAACAGAACTATGAGTTTGCTTGGCCTTCTTAGATCTAGACATGATGAACTAGATCAATAACAAAAGAGTAAAAGAGCAAGTTTAGAATAATACCCTAAACTGTAGAAACCCTAGAATAGTCGACTATAGCCTGGATTAGTCGACTATATAGCCTGGATGCTTGACAGACTTGACAATTTTGAGAGATTTGAAGAAAAAATAAGAAAAGAGAGGATGCCCTAACCTGGAAACGATGAAACTGCAGTGAAAGATGGGGTTTCGGTTTTGGGGGAAGTTAGAGAGAGAGGTTTTTGTATTTTACATTTTCTTTAAAGAATAAAACATTATGTATGGTTTAGATTTGATTGTTAATTAAGTGTAGGGTTGAGATTTGATCTTAAATGTATGGTTAGGATTGATTGAGGAAAAAAATGAATGGTTGAGATAGATTTTACTTAAGTGAAACGGGTATGGTTATTGGATTTTGGGTTAAAAACAGAAAATATCAACTTTTCTTAAAAAAAACTGAAGGTTCAGAATTAGTAGTCGACTAATAGTCAAAGTAGTCGACTACACTGTAATCGACAGAAAGTTAATTTTAAGATTTGAACTCAGAGTAGTCGACCAATATGTGAAATAGTCGACTACACTGTAATCAACAGAGAGATTATTTTTAGGATTTTACATTGAGTAGTCGACTATAAAGGTAAGTAGTCGACTACACTGTAATTTTCAGAAAAAAATATATGTATTGCTTGTGCATGTAGTCGACTATAAGATAAATTAGTCGACTAATTATAGTATAAATGTATATTTGTTTATTTTTTAAAATTAATTTAAATCTTCAAAAGAACATATACCTAATTCCCTTCTTAAATTAACATAAATTTCTTCTTTTAGGGGTTTTGTTAATATATCTGCAAGTTGTTTATCTGTAGGAATAAATTCTAATGATATGTCACCTTTAAGTACATGATCACGTAAAAAATGATGTCTAATGTCAATATGTTTTGTACGTGAGTGTTGAATAGGATTTTTGGATAAATTAATTGCACTAGAATTGTCACACATAATAGATGATATGGGACAATTTATGCCATAATCAGTTAGAGTTTGTTTCATCCATAATATTTGTGCACATGCAAGGCTTGCAGCAATATATTCAGCTTCAGTTGTTGATAAAGACACTGAATTTTGCTTTTTACTAAACCAAGATATAAGTGAATGTCCTAAGAAATGACATGTTCCACTTGTACTTTTTCTATCAGATTTACATCCAGCAAAATCTGTTGGGAACATGGTTAATGTTACAATATCTCTTGTATTTTGATGATAACAAATTATTATTTATCTAACATATTTTACTGCAGATTCAAAATATACATCTCAAAGCAACAATCAAATTATCAAGGCTATTTCAAGATCAAAAGATGAAGTTCAAAAGATGTAAATTTTATCTTTTCTTTTAGAATTTCTGTACAAGCCTTGATCACACACACAACACACACTAATTACTTAGAAAATCATTAAAAATATTCTAAGTATAATCCTAATTTTAATCAACACATAAATAAGTTTTTAAACTATTGAAAATATCAAAAATATGGTTTCTGGCCGACCAAAGATAGGTCTGGTCGACCAGATAGATCAGCCAGTAACAGAGAATCAGAAATTTCTCTGTCTGGTCGACCATATAAGGATCTGGTCGACCAGAGGCTTCAGTTTCGACCTTTCTGGTCGACCAGGCCTCAATCTGGTCGACCAGACAGTGTTTCTAACAGCTATATTTTTCAAATATATATGAACGTTTTTTGAACGTTTTTTGGCAGTTATTTTTGAATGTTTTGAACGAAAATTGCACCTATAAATAGGTGTTAAGTTCTGAAATTTGCTATTACAATCTCTTTATACAAACTTGAGTTTTTCTTGACTTCTTAAGATCATTTTGAAGAGAAAAACTGCCTGAAAATTTCAGTTTTGTTCTTGATAAAAATTCCACTACTCTAGAACAAAAATCATCCCTATAGCCTGTTGTAATTCACTCACATCTACACATCAAGGCTTATAGGAAGAGAAAGTTGTACCATCTTGTTTTCGATTTGATAATCTCTTGGAAGAAGAGATTGTTGTGGTATTGGCAATTGGAGATTGTCTAAGTTGTACTGTTGGCTTGCGGGTTGCAAGTGCTTGCGGGTTTGCAAGTGGAAATAGTGGAGAAATCTCAAGCGAGGCTTGGGGACTGGATGTAGGTCTGGAGGACCGAACCAGTATAAATCCTTGTGTTTGCGTTTGCAATTTTCTGTGATTGTCTACATATTGGTTTGATCCTTCTTACTCTTTGTGATATTATTTTATTGAAATTTAAAGTTTCCGCATTAGATTTCATAAACACTATTCAACCCCCCTTCTAGTGTTTGAGTGCCATTACAGCGATCCTACAAAATCAGCATCACTATATGATATTAAATCAAAAGAACTATGTTTAGGATAAAATAAACCATAATTTGTAGTATCTTTAATATATCTAAAAATTCTTTTTACTGCTTTAAGATGAGATTCTTTAGGATTAGATTGAAATCTTGCACATAAACATACACTAAACATTATATCAGGTCTACTTGTAGTAATGTAAAGAAGTGATCCAATCATACCTCGATAGAGCTTTTGATCAACATTCTTACCATTTTCATCTTTGTCAAGAGATGTAGTAGTGCTCATTGGAGTTGGTTTGCTTGATGAATTCTCCAACCCAAATCGTTTGAGTAAATCTTTTGCATACTTGCTTTGATTGATGAATATTCCTTCTTTTAATTGTTTAATTTGTAGTCCAAGGAAGAAATTCAGTTCACCCATGTGACTCATTTCAAATTCATCCTGCATATTCTTAGCAAATTCTTGACAAAGATTGTTGTTAGTAGAACCAAAAATAATATCATCTACATAAATTTGAATTAGTAAAATATCTTTGTTTATTTTCTTAATAAATAAAGTTGAATCTACTTTTCCAATTTCAAAACCTGAAGTTAAAAGAAACTTCTTTAATCTATCATACCAAGCACGAGGTGCTTGTTTAAGACCATATAAAGCTTTCTTAAGTTTAAAAACATGATTTGAAAAACTTTCATGTTCAAAACCTGGAGGTTGTTCTACAAAAACTTCTTCATTTATAAAACCATTTAGAAAAGCACTTTTAACATCCATTTGATATAATTTAAAATTCATAAAATATGCAAATGCAAGTAAAATTCTAATTGATTCTAATCGTGCAACAGGTGCATAAGTTTCATCATAATCAATTCCTTCTTCTTGATTATAACCTTGAGCAACTAATCTAGCTTTGTTTCTAACAACTTGACCAAATTCATCTAATTTGTTTCTAAAAATCCATTTTGTTCCAATAATAGATTTATTTTGAGGTCTAGGTATAAGATCCCAAACATTGTTTCTTGTAAATTGATTAAGTTCATCTTGCATAGCAATTATCCATGAATCATCAAGAAGTGCTTCTTTTATATTTTTAGGTTCAATAGTTGAGATAAAAGCATTATGAGCAATTAAATTAAAATGTGATCTAGTAGTTACTTTGTCAGAAATATTTCCTATTACTAAATCATGTGGATGATTTTTAACTTCTACAAAATCTTTAGGTAAATCATTTTGTAGATTATCGTCTTTTGTAATATCTATCATAGGAGTATCATGTATAGTATCAATTACATCATCATCATTATTTAGAATTGTAGGTGTTTTTGAAAAAATTTTATCAAAAGAAACATGTAAAGATTCTTCAATAACTAGTGTTCTTTTGTTATATATTCTATATGCTTTACTATGATTAGAATATCCAACAAAAATTCCTTCATCAGATTTAGAATCAAATTTATCTAAGTTATCTTTTGTGTTTAAAATAAAACATTTACAACCAAAAACTTTAAAGTAAGATACTTTAGGAATTTTGTTATAAAATAATTCATAAGAAGTTTTCTTTAAAAAAAGGTCTTAATAAAACTCTATTTAAAACATAACAAGCTGTTGATACAGCTTCTGCCCAAAAATACTTAGGTAAATTACTATCACATAACATGGTTCTAGCACATTCTTGTAAAGTTCTATTTTTCCTTTCTACAACTCCGTTTTGTGGAGCAGCGCGAGGAAAAGAAAAAGTATGTGATATACCATGTTTGTCACAATAATTTGCAAATAGTTCATTTTCAAATTCACCTCCATGATCACTACGAATAGAGATAATAGAGGTAGATTTTTTATTTTGAATTCTTTTGCAAAATATAGAAAATTCATTAAAAGCATCATTTTTATTTTTAAGAAAAATTACCCATGTAAATCTAGAAAAATCATCAACAAGAACAAATGCATATCTACTTCCATTTAAAGATGCAACTCTTGATGGACCAAAAAGATCTATATGAATTAATTCTAATGGTCTATTTGTAGATATTATATTTTTAGATTTAAAAGAAGATTTGTGCATTTTTCCTTGTTGACAAGCATCACAAAAATTATTTTTAAATGACATCTTAGGCAAACCATTTACTGAATCATTTTTAGAAATCTTAGACATATGTTTAAAATTAACATGTCCAAAACGTTTATGCCATAAAATAGAATCATTAGATGATGCAATAAGACAATGTTCATTTGAAATATTATTCATAGATAACACATATATGTTATTCTTTCTATAACCTTTAAAAATAATTGTTATTAAATCAATATCATAAATTAAGCATGATTCTTTTTCAAAAACAATTTTAAAACCTTTATCACATAGTTGACTAATACTTAGTAAGTTATGTTTAAGACCATTAACTAATAAAACATTATCAATGATAGGTTTGTTTGGATTACCGACAGAACCAATACCGATGACTTTTCCTTTGTTGTTATCTCCAAAAGTAACGGTACCACCATCCTTATTTTGAAAAGATGACAACAATTGTATGTTTCCAGTCATATGTTTGGAGCAACCACTATCCAAAATCTACCTATCTTTCTTGGGTACTTCATCATATGCCATGAAGCACATGTGTGCACTTTCCTTTTCTTCAATATCTTCATCTGAGGATGACTCATCACTATCATCCCAAGTGACTGCCATTGCTTTCCTTTTCTTGTTATTTTGTATATTGTTGAAGTTGTTGAAATAACTTGATTTTTGCTTATTCTTCAACAGTGGACAATCTTTCTTCATATGCCCTGGTTTATTACACTTAAAACAAAGAGGGTTAGTTGAATTTGAATTCTTAAATTTAAAATTACCTTTTTTATGAATTTTTGAAATTTTCGTGCAAACATGCCCATTTCTTCATTATCATCATCTGAATCTTCTTTATCGGAAGTAGTATTGAATGCAAGAACTTTCTTGTTCTTAGATTCTTCATCATTCTTCCTATCTTCAAGTTGTACTTCATATGCCATAAGATTACCAATAAGATTTTCAACTGTAAGAGTTGACAAATCATTGGCTTCTTCAATTGCTGTTACTTTCTTTTCCCATTGTGGAGTTAGTGAACGAAGTATCTTTCTTACCATCTCCACTTGAGTATATGTTTTTCCAAGACCAATAAGAGAATTTGTGATGTCGGTGAATCTTGTGAACATTTCTCCAATAGTCTCATTTTCCTTCATCTTGAATAATTCAAATCTGTGCACAAGAACAGAAATTTTAGATTCTTTAACTTTATTTGTACCTTCATGTGTTACCTCGAGTGTGTGCCAAATATCATATGCGGATGTGGCCGTTGACACCCTATTGAACTCATTCTTGTCAAGTGCACAAAATAAGGCATTCATTGCTTTAGAATCCAAATTTGCATTGTTCCTTTGAGATGTAGTCCATTCCGTGAAAGGAGTTGTTGGCTTCTCATATTTTGTTTCCACGACGTTCCAAAGTTCGTAGCCAATTGATTGAAGGTAAATCTTCATTCGGCACTTCCAATAGTTGTAGTTCAAACCATCGAACAATGGAGGACGATTTGTAGAGTGACCTTCCTTGAATTATGATGTATTTGATGATGGCATCTTTCACCTTGTTCTGATACCAAATATAGGATCTGAAATAGATACACTAGAACACTAGAGGGGGGGTGAATAGTGTTCTTTTAAAATTATTGCAAAGTAGATAATAAATTGCAAAGAAAAATGGCAATCTCAGAAATTTGCAAACACAAACACAAGGATTTTATACTGGTTCCACCAAACCGGTGTACATCCAGTCCCCAAGCAAATCCCACTTGAGAGTTTTCACTATGATTTTGAATAAACTTACAAAATCAAACTCAAACCTGACCAATTTGCAAGTCCCTGCAAATTGCAATACCAATTGACAAACTCCTTGCCAATTTGAACACCAATCTCTAAGCCAAGAGATTAACCCTCTCACAACCGAGAGAAAACTTTGTTGAAGTAATAACACAATGATCCTATAAGCCTTGAATGTGTAATGAAGTGCAGCAGTGGCTTAGGATTCTTTTAATCTCTGTAAAATTGCCTAATTGATTTGTATTTGATGAAAGTATATAGGCAATTTCAGAAACTCTTCTTTTTCAAAAAATCAGAATGTTTTTCACTTGGGAAATTACACAAGAATCAAAGCTTATGGGTCTATATTTCTATGTTATTTTTCTGAACAAGTAATATATATATAGCCCTTGAAAAGATAACTTTTTAAAGTTTAAAAACGTTTAAAAACGGCTATAAACAGTCAGATATTCAAATATTGAAAAACTAGAAAACTATCTTTGTAGTCGACTACTGTAGTCATTAGTCGACTACACTGAGTTCAGACAGACTCTGTTTTCGAAAAATTCTCTCAGTCGTCGACTATAATGATCATTAGTCGACTATACTGTAATTTGACAGAAACTTGAAAACTGAGATTTTCTTCAGTAGTCGACTACTGTTAACATTAGTCGACTATACTGTAAAATATCAGAAACTTATATTTCTGTCAAACACATGAGTAGTCGACTATAATCAGAATTAGTCGACTATACTGTAAATTGACAGAAACATGTATTTGAGTTTAATACAAGAGTAGTCGACTACTATTCTAATTAGTCGACTATTAAGAGTAAAAATTCAGATATAGAGAGTTTTTACAATTAAGTTTTAACTATTATTCTAATGGTTAACATAGGGGATTTCTATAGTTAACCAACACACTAAGCCTGTGTTAGTGTGTTCTAAAATTGTGTGTGTGCGTGTGTGTGTTCAAGGCTTGTACAAATATTCTAAGTAAAGAAAATGTAAAATACATTAACTCTTTTGTTCTTCATTTTCTTCACTTCAAAAATGCCTTGAAGTCAACATGCACTTTCCACATATTCTGATATTGAAATCTGCATATAAGAGTTAGTACATACACATTGTGTAAATTGTTATCATCAAAACACTATCACGGAGATATGATATTTAACAGGATGCTCGCCGAGTACCAGATCTGAATGTCCAAGTCTTCAAGCCTTCAAAACTCTAGAATAAGATCTCAATTCGGCAGAGTTTCGGCTCTCCAAAAAGTCCTCTCAACAAATGAACCCCTTGGCCTATTTATAGGCACCCAGATCTGTGCCTAGGCATAGATCTAGGCTGAGGTGGCTCGGCCACCGAGCCACCCTTGGGTGGCTAGGTGGCCGAGCCACCCTTTGGGTAGCTCGGCCACCGAGCCACCTTCGGGTGACTCAGTTTTGGCCGGGTCTCTTTTGGTGTTGGTTTCCGTCGTTTTCGATTCTTTCGGTTCTGTGTTTGGACTCGATTTGTTGACCTGATTTGGCAGTAAATCCGGTTCCTGATTTGGCAGTAAATCCACCTCTGAATTTGAGTCCGAAACTGGTCTCGAATCGATCGTGATTCGTCCGCGTCCGCTCTTGATTGGATGACTCGTTGATTCTTCAACCCGTTGGCTTGATTCCGCACGCGAGTGGATTCATTCCGTTGTTTGCGTGCGGTTCGTCAGCTTCGTAGCCTCGTTAGTCCGCTTCGTCGCGTATCGTTTGGCTTCGGTGTTTGTGGGCTAACGGTCGTGTTCAGATACGTCGCCCGATGGTCTGTTTGTCAATCGGCGTCGTCGAGCTGTGTTAAGGGACCTATAGGCAGTTTTATACGCCTACAGTATTCTGGTGTCTTTTTCAATCGGTGAAAGACTAAACCGACTGTGGAGTTGAAAGATGGTGTCTTCTCTTGGGGCAAAGACGAACCCGAAATAGGAGAGGAAGAATTTTATATTCTATCTCCAAAAGCCGAAGAGGAAGAATTTTATATTCTATCTCCAGTTGGAAAGGAGACTCGAGGTGGGATCTCCACCCCCAGAATCCGGAAAGGTGAAACTAGGAGTGGGATCTCCACTCCGAGAATCAAAAAATTCGGATAACCCTAACTGTCGGAAGGTTTGATTACCGAACTAAAGGTGAATTTCTCGTTTATCGAGAGGGGATTAGGGTTTTAACCTTGACTGTAGAAAGGTTTGACCAAGCGGGAGTTTGAGGTGACCCTAACTGTAGGAAGGTTTGATCATCCGGTTTAAAAGTGGACCTCTCGTTCATTGGAGGAATCGAAAGGGGATTTTGGTTTTGGCCCTAACCATAGGAAGGTTTGACCGAATAGGAGGTTTGAGACGATCCTCACTGTAGGAAGGTTTGATCGCTCGATTTGAAAATGAGCCTGTCATTCATTGAAGGAATCGAGAGGGGATTTCGAATATGGTCCTAACTGTAGGAAGGTTTGACCAAGTGAGAGTGGGAGTGTGAGATGACCCTAACTTTTATAGGTTTGATCACTCGATTTGTGGACCTCTCGTTCATTGGAAGAATCGAGAGGGGATTTTGGATGTGGCCCTAACTGTAGGAAGGTTTGACCAAGTGAGAGTGGGAGTACAAATCACAGTGGGGTTCTTGGTGTTAAGTGATAAGGACTTAACACGAAGAGGCTTGACAATTCATCAAGGATTAACTGATCAAAATTCTAAGCATTATATCCGGACTCTAACCATGAAAGTGTTGAGTGCACGAACATAGCGGAAGTTTGAATGGATTAAACAGGACAGAATTTTGGTGATCCTACCGTCAATTAGTGTGATCGGTGGGGGATCTTGTGGTGGAAGACTATGAGTCGTTAAGCACCAAAGAGAGTTTTGTGAGGAAAGATTGATCCAACAAAGTGATCGAATCTCGTCTCAACAAAAGAGTGTTCAGGAATCATAATAGGAGTTTAGTGTTTATCACTTTGTTCATAACATCGGGTTACCCCTAAGAATATTACATTTAACATTCTTCCGGGAACTTCCTGTTACATGAATTATCCACCTCCAGCTTTCTTTGCAAAACTGGGTGTAACGAGGAGTACGTTATCCTCAGTCGCATGTTCGGGTTATCCTTAAGAATATAAGATTCTCTAGGAATTTCCCATTACATAAATCATCCACCCCCGGCTTCCTTTGCGAAACCGGGTTTGACATTATACTCAGTTACATGACCGGGTTATCCTTAAGAATGATATGCATAAAAATTCTCCAGGAAATTCCCGTCAAGAGAAATGAAACAGTTTAGACTCATATACATGTTGGAGTATCAGGGAGCAGTTTAACCTCTTATACCGATCGGAGGATTGAGAAGCAGTTTATACTCTTATACTTGTCGGAGTGTAGGAAGGAGCATTTTATACTCTTATACTTATCGGAGTCTTTATTCGACTTAATTGAGCGATATAACGCTGGCTTCAACCAAGGTTTGGATGCTATTCTTGAGAGCAAAGCAATCCTTAGTGGGATGAAGGATCCTCCTGTGATACGCACAGTACTTTGGATCCGCAGTATTGTCAGCTTCCTCCTGATTGACGATAGGTGGTAGCTTGATCTTGTTGTTTTCAAGGAGGGATTCAAAGATGGTTGGAACGTCTTCGTCCTTAAAGGAATACTCTTTTTGGAGTTTCGGATCCGAAGTCTTTTGATGCCTTCGGGGTTGTTGTTGCGACGTTTGATTAGTACCAACAGCAGCTGCAGGTGCCCTGCCTTTACCACAGGAGGCGAAGTTCGAGTTCGGAGGATTAGCCGTCGGCTGGCTGCTCTCAGCCTTCTTTCTTCGGAGGAAGCGTTCGGCCCGCTCTCCGCGCACTCTCAACTCTTTCCAGGAGTTGGACGGTGCTACTCCCATAACTTCCAATACATCCAATGAGAGGTTGTTGTGACAGGTTTGAAGGATGAAGTCCTCTATAATTGGATCTCGGCAATTCATCGCCTTATTCCGGAAGCGTTTAATGAAGTCGTTGACCGTCTTGTCGTCTTCTTGCTTCTCATCAAAGAGTGTCCTGATCGACACCTCAGCGTCATCATCAAAGAAATAAGCAAGGAATAGGCTCTCCAGGTCGTCCTAGCTATTGATACTTGCGGACTTGAGACGGCGGTACCAATCGAAGGTGGGCCCGCGAAGGGTGCTGACGAATGACCGAACCATCAAGGCTTCATTACCAGATATCCTGCCCAAGTGGGACTTAAAGTAGATCAAATGCTGAGTGGGCGAACCCTTCCCGTCGAACGGCGTGAAGTTGATCAGATTGAACTTCGCCGGATACGGGATCGAATCCCACTCTCTCGGATATGGACACGGAATACCGGTCCTTTTCACTTCTCGAGCAGACATCAGAGCGTTGATTTTGCTTTCGAGATCTTTTATTTTCTCATCTTCGCTCGTATCATGCTTCGGACAATTTGTGAGAGGAACAACGGGGCAACCCCCAGCATTGTCATCTTCGGTGGAACCACCCCCAGCGTTGTTATCTTTAGTGGGGCCACCCCAGCATTTTGGTCAACGGGAGGATCATCCGCATTAATGTGCTCATCCACATCTGAATCGCCATTTGCTTGGTTAGCAACATTACGACGACTGGATTCACCGAACTGATTGGACAGAGCCTGAATTTGTTGGTCATACTCTTCCCTTATTCGTAGCATAGCCATTTCCATTTCGATCTTGAATGCCTCTTTCTGTTTGGTTAGAGCATCCTCAAGAATTTTGGCGATCTGCTCGGTGTTGACCATGAATGCCTCGTGCGATTGTCCTGGGCTAGACACTGTTTGGTCAGAAGCGACTACAGAGTTGGCGTCTGATGCTTCATCATCGGAAGATAATCCCCTTTGCATTCTCAGATAATCCCTTTGTCTAATAGTTCCCGATCGCAACCGGGTTAGACGATGCGATATAAGCGGGTCAGAGCTAGAAGGTCGAATTGACTTTCCCTTATCAGCCATATTTATTATGACTTCCGGAAGTTCGTCACCTTGAACAGCCGATCGCTCTTTATGGAGACGCTTTGGTCTGGACTTGGCCATTCCGTTAGAGATCCTCTCGACTACCGAGAACCTCTGCGGAGCGGCCTTGGAGCAGCTACATGCCGATAAAACTACCTTGATAATGTTTATGCACGGACAATGAGAGTCCGTTTCTTGGGTACTTCCCTTTCGAGATCTGTTCATACCCCCAGCCTGATAGTACAACTCATCGGTCTGAAGACCGAAGTAACCTATCGCGTGTTGGAACGATCTCTCAGGTATAACATCATCGTCTGACGAACATGTTTCCTTCTGAGAGCTTGCTATCTTATTAGCGTTCTTAAGAGTCACGCGTTCGGAGCTACGCTTTTGGGAGTGCGAGCTTTTGACGGGCTCTTGGTCTTCAATTCACCGTCCGAGGCGATCAATTGCATGGGTTTTCCCATTATAGAAAGGCTCTGACTTGTTGTGAGGGCGTGTGTGACCCCCAGCTCGAGTGATTGCTCGGGGTTCCGTCACCAGACCCAAGCGTTCTTTGTTCGGAACTTTGCCTCGATCCTCGTGCAAGGGACCCAGGCGATCCGTCATCTTCATCTTGAAACGGGATAAGTCTCCGTAGTTGTGAGGCATCACCGGGAGTGTAGAATTCATCGGGACAGGAATAAGGGCCGCCGGAAACTCAGACGGGATTGTAGGAAGTGATTCAGCAGTAAAACGGATCGAACCAGTTCGAGTTTTGCTCAAACCACCATTTGGTGGTTTGAACCTGGCCGAGCCACCATTTGGTGGTTTGAACCTGGCCGAGCCACCATTTGGTGGTTTGAACCTGGCCGAGCCACCATTTGGTGGTTTGAACCTGGCCGAGCCACCATTTGGTGGTTTGAACTTGGCCGAGCCACCATTTGGTGGTTTGACTTTGGCCGAGCCACCATTTGGTGGTTTGAACTTGGCCGAGCCCCCAATTGGTCTTCTGGTTTCTCCGACGCCTTCGGGCACCGTTTGGGTTATTTTTGATGCCGGTTTGGATTTTGGCCTCCAGACTCGGCGTGATCTTGGTGGCTTCTTGACCACTTCTTTCTGCTTCAGCTTCTGCGCTTCTCGCACGAGGATCCGTGCGTGCGCAATCAAGGCATGACGCTTCTGAATGCGCTCCTCGAGAGTTGAGTGGGTCCGTTTGACTTGGATCCATTCATTCGCTGTTGGCTTGGAGGATACGCCATTCATTTGCTACTGAAGGGGTTTACACCTTCTGGACTTCAGATCCGCTTCGTAGCGAATCCCGTCAACCGGCTCCAAAGCCTTACCGAGTCGACGCGCAAGTCGTTGGCGCTGCCTTTGGCGTGCCCTCTTTGATAGGGTTGGCGTACCTTCTGCAATTAACTCCTTAGTGAAGGAAAGGTCCAGACCTGTAGATCCGGGCTCATTGGAGGCCAGAGGGGCATTACAAGGCGTGGTTGCAGCGGCAACGAGGGCCTTGATTTTCCTGCGCTTGCGAGGGGCGGAGGATCTGGAGGAGGAGGACGACAGATACTCCTCGAATTTTAGCTGGTCGAACTCGTACTCGACCTCTTCATAAACCGGGATCTGGATCCGTGGTTGCGGCACGACAGCTTCGGCAGCGAAGCTGTTGGCTCCCACTGTGGTCGCCAGCTTGTTTGGGTCAAAAGTTGATTTTTTCATTGTCATCGAATCTATTACAACTTTGGTCATTACAATAAACTCAAATGAA
>BQKN01040964.1:0-15553 GCA_022839385.1 Asparagus kiusianus | reverse complement strand
ACAAGTTGTAATTTTTCTTTATTTGTATTTTGATTTTCATTGTAACCGGCTCTTATAAAAAGACCGGATCTTTGTAATTCGATAAACGATTATTAAAGTGTATAATGATATCAACAATGAAGAAAGCAACAAATTTTCCAACGAACAATCTGGCGACCACAGTGGGAGCCACCGATCTCGCCGACGAGATCGTTGCGTCGCAGCCGCGGATCCTGATCCCGGTCGAGGAGGAGGTCGAGTACGAATTCGACCAACAAAAGTTCGAGGAGTATCTGTCATCCTCGTCCGGATCTACCTCCCCTCGCAAGTCCAAGAAGTTCTCCCCCAGGAGAAAAATTCGTTGGTACGAAGATATTAAAGACACCAACGAAGATCTCGCCCCGCTGAATGCCGAAGTCGCATTGGGTGAGATCCCTCCAATTTCCAACCAGGTCGGATCTACTCTGGCCAACCCTTCTGCCGCAGGGGGCGTAGTGACTCTCTCGAAGAGAGCCCGCCAAAGGCAACGGCAACGTCTTGCGAAACAATTCGCAAAGGCCATGGAATCTGTTGACGGAGTTCGCTACAAGGCGGATCTGAAGAACAGAAGAGGTAAACGGCCTCAACAACCGATGAATGGCAACTCCTCCAAGCCGCCGACGGACGAATGGATCCGCGTCAAACGGAACCGATCAACGCTGGAGGAGCGCATTCGCAAGCGCCGCGCACTATCAGCGCAGGCACGGGCTCAAATTGAAGAAGCCCGTAGAAGGCTGCAGAAGGAGGTGGCAAAGAAACCGCCCCCAACCCGCCAAGTATGAAGGCCGAAATCTGAAACGGCGATTCAGGTTAAGGCACAATCGTTACAGCCTTCGAAGCAGGTTCAATCTCCGGCGAGCCAACTCAAATCGCCGATGATCCCTACAATTGCTCCGGGAGATCCTGCGGAACCATCCCGAAGAAGGAGGTCAATTTTGGAACGCCTCGGTCCAATCCCCGATGAAAGAGGCAAAGCTCCAATTCAAGATCGTTTGGGCCCGATGAGAGAGCCCCAAACGACTCAACATGCTGGGGGTCGCTATCACTCTCAGCATGACAAGGAGTTCAAGGCTACTGCGCGTGCCAATTTGCGCATCAAAGTCCAGAAGCTCGTCGAAGATTCACGCCCACAAAGGCGCGTTTCGAGACGCGTAACCTTTGAAAGCCCAAAGAAGGCAATTCGCCCCCAGAAGGAAACGTTGTCGTCCGATGACGATGACGTTATACCTGGGAAATCGTGCCAACACGTGATAGGTTGCTCCGACTTTCATACGGACGAGCTGTACTATCGTGCTGGGGGTACGAACAGAGCCAGAAAAAGAAGTCCTCGTAGGCTCGAAGCTCAGTGCCCCTGTTCCAAACTCATTCGGGCGGTATTGTCTCAGTGTAATTGCACTAAGACGGTCCCCGAAAGAGTTTCGGTGTTCGAGAGGCTCAGTACCGAAACGCCAAAACCAAGGCCTAGGCATTTCCGGCGAAGAAGAACGGTGATTAAAGATGAAGAATTCCCGAGGGTCACTGCTAATATGACCAACAAGGGGACATTGGCACGGGATGATCTCGAGTCAATTCTGGAAGCATCTCGGCGTTTAACCCGTTTGCAGTCTGGAGCCATCTCACGAAGGACGTATGGGAGGGTTCAGATGAGACCACCTTCAGAAGATGAGGAATCAGATGCATGCTCTGCGGTTGCGTCTGATAACACCGTATCCAGCAAAGGAGAACCCCGCGAGTCGCTGATGATAAGCGCAGAACAAGTGGCCAAGATGCTCGAAGAAGCCATGACCAAACAACAGGAGAGCTTCAGGCTCGAGATGCAGATGGCCATGCAGACTATGAAAGAGATGCATGACCAACAACTCCAGGCACTGAGGAACCAACAAGGTGAACCAAGCCATCGTAATCAGGTTGTTCTGGAAGATGAGGACACAGGTGCAAATGAAACTCATAATGCCAATGACCCTCCCATCAACGCAGGGTGTGGTAATGAGGATGCCAACGAAGATACAAGTAAAAACTTGAAGATCAAAAGCCTCGAGAGCAAAATCAATACCTTGATGTCCGCTCAAGAGGTGAAGAAAACGGGTATTCCTTGTCTATACCCGAGAGATTGGGAATCAATCCCCTATCCGGCGAAGTTTAGTTTAATCAACTTCATGCCGTTCGATGGAAGGGGTTCCCCCACCCAGCATTTGATTTATTTCAAATCGCACCTGGGTGTTATCTCTGGCAACGAGCCTCTAATGGTGCGGTCATTCGTTGGCACTCTTCGCGGAGCCGCCTTCGATTGGTACCGCCGCCTCAAGCCAGGTAGCGTGAGCAGTTGGGACGATATGGAGACAATGTTCCTCGCTAACTTCTTCGACGACGACACTGAGATATCCATCAGAACGTTGCTCGACGAGAAACAAAAGGACGGGGAACCGGTCGAAACCTTCGTCAAGAGGTTCCGGAACAAAGCGTTGAATTGTCGGGACCCGATCACCGAGGAGTTCATTCTCCAGACTTGCCATAACAACCTCGCATTGGATGTGTTGGAAGCAATAGGGACAGCACCGTCCAATACTTGGAAGGACTTGAAGGTACGTGGCGAACAAGCCGAACGCTTCCTCCGAAGGAAAAAGGCCGAGAGGAGTCAATCGACGACGAATCCTCCGAACTCGAACTTCGCCTCCCGTGGTAAGGGCAAGACACCCGCAATGACTGTCGATGCTAATCAAACATCTCAACAGCAGTCTCGGAGGCAGCAAAAGACTTCGGATCAGAGGCCTGAAAAAGAGTACTCCTTCAAGGACGAAGATGTTCCAGCCATCTTCAAATCTCTCCTTGACAATAACAAGATCAAGCTCCCACCAATCACGAATCAGGAGGAAGCTGACGATATTGCGGATCCGAAGTACTGCGCATACCACAGGAGGATCCTTCACCCAACCAAGGCGTGCTTTACACTCAAGAATAGTATCCAAACCTTGGTTGAAGCCGGCGTCATAACGCTAGAGTGAGCCAGTTAAAAATGGCAAAACTCCGACCGGTATAAGAGTATAAACTGCTTCCTGAAACTCCGACCGGTATAAGAGTATAAACTGCTTCCTGAAACTCCGACTGGTATAAGAGTATAAACTGCTTCCTGACACTCCGAAGAGTATATAAGTATAAACTACTCCTCAATCCTCCGACCGGTATAAGAGGTTAAACTACTCCCAGATACTTCAATAGGTATAAGAGTCTAAACTATTTCCTTTCTTCCACGGGAAGTTCCTGGAGAATTTTATACGTAATATTCTTAAGGATAACCCGATCATACAAGCCAATACAATGATAAACCCAGTTTCGTAAGAAAAGCTGGGGGTGGATAATTCAGGTAACGGGAAGTTCCCGGAAGAATGTTAAATGTGATGTTCTTAGGGATAACCCAGTCATGATGAATAAAGTGATAAGCACTAAACTCCTAATGCTTAGAATTTTAATTTATCAATCATTGACGAATTGTTAAAACCCTTTGTGTTAAGTCCTTATCACTTAACATCAAGAACCCCCTTTGAGTGATTTGTACAAGTCAACATTCCTACGGTGATTTGTACTCTCACTCTTCTTTTTTTTTACTTGGTCAAACCTTCCTACAGTTAGGACCAAAACCAAAATCCCCTCTTGATTCCTTCAATGAACGAGAGGTCCACTTTCAAGTTGAGCGGTCAAACCTTCCTACAGTTAGGATCGTCTCAAACCTCCCATTTGGTCAAACCTTCCTACAGTTAGGACCAAAACCAAAATCCCCTCTCGATTCCTTCAATGAACGAGAGGTCCACTTTCAAGTTGAGCGGTCAAACCTTTCTACAGTTAGGATCGTCCCAAACCCCCCACTTGGTCAAACCTTCCTACAGTTAGGACCACAACCAAAATCCCCTCTCGATTCCTCCAATGAATGAGAGGTCCACTTTCAAATCAAGTGATCAAACCTTCCTACAGTTAGGGTCATCTCAAACTCCCGCTTGGTCAAACCTTCCTACAGTTAGGACCAAAACCACAATTCACTCTCGATAAACGAGAAATTCATCTTTAGTTCGGTAATCAAACCTTCCGACAGTTAGGGTTATCTGAATCTTTTTGATTCTCGGAGTGGAGATCCCACTATTAGTTTCACCTTTCCGGATTCTGAGGGTGGAGATCCCACCTCAAGTCTCCTCTCTTTGTTCAGGGAATAGAATATAAAATTCTTCCTTCCCACACCAATCTTTTCCAAGAGTTTATCAATCTTGGATTCATCCTAGGTATTTTATCCCGAAACCTAAGCAGGGATAAGTCTGCGCCTAACACGCGCTGCCGGTTTAGTCTTTCTCCGAAGAAGAAGACACCAGAGTTCGATTCTGGGGTATTTTATCCTGAAACCTAAGTAAGGATAAGTCTGCGCCTAACACGCGCTGCCGGTTAATTCTTAACCGTTAAAAAGAACACCCGTCCGCATTTTCAACATTGTGGCAGGTTGTTATTAATAACACCAAAATCCATGTCTTACACGCATGGGGAATTTCATCCTGAACCCTAAGAAAGGATAAGTCGACGCCTAACACGCGTCGCCGGTTTAGTCTTTTTCCGATTGAAAAAGATACCAGAGTTCGATTCTGGGGACCTTTATCCCGAAGCCTAAGTAGGGATAAGCCAACGTCTAATACACGTTGCTGGGTAGCCTATTCCCATAATAATGGCAAAGTCTACATATTCGAAGTTGTAGCACAAAGTCTAAGGGAGTTCATTCCTTTAGTACAATGTCACATGCGGAACGGACTAAAACAATCTGCATGTAAGCCCGACTCAAACGGTAGTCGGTAAGAGCATCTCAAACCCGTTAAAGGCTGGGGGTTAGCCAAAAACCCTAAAGTCAACGCCTAACACGCGTCGCCGGGTAACCTATTCCCGTAACAAATGGTAAAGTCTATGTATTCAACATCATAGCACAAAAGTCTAAAGGAGTTCATTCCTTTAGCACAACGTCACATGCGGAACGGATTTAAACAATCCGCATGTAAGCCCGATTCAAACGGTAATCGGTAAGAGCACGTCAAATCCGTTGAAGGCTGAGGATTTGCCAAAAATCCTAAGTCAACGTCTCATACACGTTGCTGTTTAGTCTTTTCACAGGAGAAAGACGAAGTCTACGTATTCAATATCGTAGCACTAAAAGGGTTAACTCTTTTAGCTTAACGTCACATGCGGAACGGATTTAAACAATCCGCATGCTAGCCCGACTCAAACGGTAGTCGGTAAAGGCTTATCAAATCCGTTGATGGCTGAGAATTTGCCAAAAATTCTATAAGTACGAGTCATTGACGCATCAATTCTATGGATTGGTCTCGTGACTCGAGTATCCGCCACGCTCCAATACCTTAAGAGCTTAAACTGTGTATACTCCAGCAGACGTATGAGTATAAACTGTGTCAAACGTCGAACAGCGCATTACAATGAAGCCTGGACGCCGGACAACGCGTCGCAATGAAGCTCAAACGCCGGACGACGCCGTCAATCGATGATCAGTTCTATGTTGAATCAACCAACTCGAGCTAAAAAGTCAAGAAATCAAAAAATCGACTTCAAAGTTCAAAATTCCAACAACGGTCAGACAATAAATGCAGCACCGGAACCCTTACAGACGTTCGACAAAGCACCGAATAGCCTGAAGGAATTGAAGGAATCCAGAACAGAAGCCATTCCAAAGTTCCATTATACCGACTAAAGGTTGGGACAATCACATCCAAAGTATTCCAGACTCTTCTATAAAAGAACGAGACTGAAATACTTTGGAGGGGGTATCTGTAGGCGTATAAAATTGCCTATAGGTCCCTTGGCACAGCTCGACGATGCCAATTTGACAAATGGACCATCAGGCGACATATCCAAGCATGACCGTTAGTCCGCAACACCGAAGCCGGATGATTACGCGACAAAGCGAGATAACGAGGCTACGAAGCCGACGAACTGCACGTAAACAATGGAATGAATCCAACCGCGTGCGGAATCAAGCCAACGGGTTAATTAATCAACGAGTCATTCAACCAAATGCAGACTCGGACGAATCGTGATCGAATCGAGATCAAGCTTCGGATTCGAACTCAAAAGTGGGTTTACAGCCTAATCAGGAATCGGATCAACAAATTAAATCCGAACAAGTCAACCACACAACCGAATCGAAGTTCAAATCAACAACGAGTTGAATCACACAGGAACCCAAAGGACAAAACAAAAGACACCCGGGGACTCGGCTTTGAACCGAGCCACCCCAAGGTGGCTCGGCCAAAGCCGAGCCACCCTAAGGTGGCTCAGCTAAGGCCGAGCTACCCATGGGTGGCTCAGCCATGGCCGAGCCACCCAGGGGTGGCTAGGCACAGAACTGTGCAAATGCACAGTTCTGAGTGCCTATAAATAGGCCTTGTGCTCATTTGGTTCGGGGGTTGGATTTTGGAGGAGGCGAAGCCCTGCTGGATTGGAGATTCAGATCTAAGAAGACTCAAACTTTAGGACTTCGGGGACTCCCTCATTCAGATCTGGTGCTCGGCGATCATCAACGCTAAATAAGGCAAGTGTTTGAGAGAACCGGACCTCAAATCCTCAGATCTACGTAGGTACACTCCGGATCTAAGCTTGGTTCTTAGATCCTGAGATTCGAGCGGTTGTTTCCTTGGTGAAACAATCCCTCCCGGCTATTATCTCCTTGGTGGGATAATACCCGTTATACTGCGTAGATCCGACCGGATCTAGATCTCGCGGTGGTCCATGGCAAACAACCCCGGCGCAGGCAAAGAACCCACCAAAGCGAGTGACCGCATAACAGGAGCTCGAGATTCGTTCGACAAAGAAGGAAACAAGTTGTAATTTTTCTTTATTTGTATTTTGATTTTCATTGTAACCTGCTCTTATAAAAAGACCGGATCTTTGTAATTCGATAAACGATTATTAAAGTGTATAATGATATCAACAATGAAGAAAGCAACAAATTTTCCCGCGAACAGACTCTGCTATAGATTTTCTGTTCCAATTTTCACAGAGGATAGATTAGAAGTAGGGAATAGGTCATTAACAGATCATACTATAAAGAGGAGCATTTCAGGGCGAGATCAGTACGGTTCTTCATGTAGAGCTCCTCCTCGGCACCAATCGCCTACGCATGACCCCATTCATGAGGAACAGGCTCGGATGCAAGGTTAGATAAACAAGATGCAGGGTCAGATAAACTACATCATCGAGCCCTTAGCATATTTGATGAGAGTGGCAGAGGGTGTATGGAGATACAGCTGAACCTCCACCAGAGCTTTAGAGTTTTATCACACCACTTCAGCCTGATGATTTTCCGGGGGAGGATGAAGCTAGACCGAGTACAAGCGTTGCCACTAATGATGCAGACAATGATCCATCTGGTGATGAGCAGTGAGAGATATTTCTTTTATCTAGTATTTAACTTTCATATTCAAATGTACTTATATACTATGATATATTTTGGATGTTATTGCTGGTATTTCCCATGAGGATAATGCAAAGTTTGGGTATGGGGGGTGTAAGCTAGTTAGCTGTTGTAGATACAAAAAAAAATTATATGAACAAGCACTATAAATAAAACTTACTTTGAGGATGATAGTACCTCATAAGAAATAAAACTGATATGAGCGATATTACCTCATAAAAATTTAAACAAATAAAGGTAGACTGTCCATATTAATTTATTCAGAGTGACACGCCTTCTCCTTGTAGTTGCCAAAATTGATGAGCTCAACAAGCCTTGTAAATAAAACCAATATGAAGGTAGTACTTCATATAAATCTAAACCAATGAAGGTAAGTGTTCCATATTAATTAATTTAGAGAGGCACATATTCTCTTTGTAATTATCAAATTTGATCAATAAAACTTAATGTAAGGTATAGTACCTCATATAAGTGAAAATTAAGTTGAGGATGACATCAGTACCTCATATAAATCCTAATCAACGTGAGGTGTAATACCTCGTATAAATGAAAATTAAGTTGAGGATGATAGAACCTCATGTAAATTTGAACGTCATGTGATCATGAGCCTTAGCTATAAAATCTAACTCGAGGATACCCACCCTCATATGAACCTTATTTCAACTTAAAGGGATAAGGGCTCTCCATTTACACTTATTTTAGAAACATGAAAGATAAGCAGATAGGAACTTGAGAAATGAAAAGCAAAGAAGATGTTTGTTATGATAAATGAACGCAACAATCTTGATAAGTTTCGATGAGGAAGTTACAATAACTCCCCCACCAATCCATTTTAAACACCTGGCGATAACTTCCCCTTGGTTTTTGATATAAATGGAGACCTTGTTTGCCATCCAAAAAAGGGGGAGAAGAGAGAAAAAAGATTATTAAAAAAAGAATGACAGAAAAGATAGAGAAAAGACAAAGAGATTGAAAAGAGGGAGAGACATAGAATTTGAAACAACAATGACAAGGTCCTCTACATTATTTATTTTTGAAAGAGTGGAGGGCTCCAGAACATTGCCTGGAGACCCAAGATCCCATCTTCTTTCTATTTAATTTTGTAATACATTAGAAAGATAATAAAATTGATATTTCTCTACATTTGATTCTTGATGTCTATTTAATTTTTGCTTTCTACTAATCAGGGGTTTTTTTCAACAAGAGTAATTAACAGAAAGAAAGAAATTTCTGGAAGCATGTACCTCCTAAATATTTTTTACAAACAAAGTGATACTAATCTGTATCGAAGTAAATATTTAGAGATTGCTCTACTCTTCTTGAGATTGGTGTTACGGCTTGGTCAAGAAGAGATTAGCCTACTCAAATATTATTATTTCTCTGATGGATACTAGCATCATTTTGAATTTCTTTTACAAACTATACTCGTTAGGCATTCTGACGCTTACAAAATTTTTGGTGACCATAGTGTGAGCATGCTTTTTCCCTCATCTTTTAGAAAGCAAATATTAGATGACATCTTGTTCATAAAGCATTAAAAAAAATTCTGTGCACAAAGCACTAAAATATTTTTTCTGCATTCATTATTCGTAGGTAAAATAGCAAGTCATGTGAGGAACTCAAATATTAATGGAACAACTCAAAATTTTGTTTCTATGCAAATTGGTACATTATGGGTGCTGGTCCCTGTGGAGATGGCTATAGCGGAAAACATTCCACGATCAACACCTTGCCCTGTCCTACAACCTGAATATTCTATTCACCAAATGCATGCTGACGCGGACAATGATGGCTTTACTCATGCGGTGACTAAGGCTATGAAGAAAAGGATGAGGAAATCACCCTTAGTCCAAGTTCATGTCCCTAATACTCAAAAGCTTAATGCAAATAGGAGGAGCACCCTCGGTACTATTATCCGTGAGGATCCTAAAGATGTCCTTAACAATAAGGAAAAACCACCCACCTTTCATGTTGGAAAGGGTAAGAGAGTGATGGGAGAAAACATGGATTCCTCTTCAATTGAAATGAGGCACTATGTTTCTCAAAGGCGTTTCCCTCATATTAGATGCTCGAGAGATATGGAGGCATTTGGAGCAAATTCTTATATAAGGAATTCCCTCCTCTTCAATTGCTCAAACCTTAACAACCAAAAGGCCCTATCAAGAAGAAAAGTTTTTTTTAGAACACCAAGTAGGGTAGTGCCTGCCCCAGTGCAACAAATTCAAGTTAATGACCCCTCAAGGGAGACGTCAGAGCAATATTATACAAGCCCCTCTACTATTCGCCTAGGCAGGCCTAAAGTGAGGGATCACCAAAATGATGTTCCTCGTTCTTGGCACTATCAATTCTATTCGGGTAAACCAATGAGCTATGAATCTAAATATGATTCAACCTTATCTTCTCGGAGTAATATGTTGGAGTCAAATGAAGATTATTTAGAATTAAGACAATCTCCTCGATATCATTCTGCTGAACCAATTGATTATGAGACTGGAGGAGGATACTTCTTCGAACATCATATGCATCATATGCAATGTGTTATAACTCAAAGAAATGAAAGGGAAGATACTCATGTTTATAAATATTACGAAAGCACCCACCATCAGCATCGGTATTATCAACAACCAACCCATTACTACGAACCAGCATTGACTCCAGTAGGGCGTCGTGTAGTGACACGAAGATTGACGACTAGGGAGTATCGACTACTTTTACAAGATAGGGCAAGTCATGATCTTTCCTCTGAAGATAGAAGGCGAGTTCGTTGGTTACGTGAGCACTTATGTGAAATCAACATAGTGCCTGATTTGAATAATCCTCACCCTAGTCATGTCATGAATGTCATGCCTGTTAGTGTGACTAATGATGAAGATATGTATTTTAAAAGGAGGCATACTATTGTATCGAAACATTGACCTATGATGAGAAGTCAGTCTAGGTCACAATCTGTATCTCTTGAAGTTGAAAATAATGACAATGAATCATCCACTTCTTCTTATTATTGTTCTCACTCTAATGATACCATTGGTAGTGTAGAAAAAGAATATGAACCTAATTTATTAGGCACAGAACAAGTTTTGACAACTGATAAAATGTCCCTTGATGATAAATTGATACAACTTCAAAGAGGGCTCCAACAGAACGATGAAGAAATTGCACAACTTAGAGCACAAACCTTTGCGAATCCTTCCACTTCAACAAATAATGCTTCAGATATTCAACATCACCCAACTACAGTTTCACTTGATACGGTACAAAGGCTTATCACCGAAAGGGTCAGGGCACAGTTAATGCAAAATTAGTGTGCAATGAGACCGGGCTATACAAAGCCTTATCCTGCTGAGATTGACATGATTCCCTTCCTTGCAAATTATTGACAACCTCAATTCGCCAAATTCAATGGAAATGGTTCGCCATATGAGCACATCGCTCACTTTCTAGCAGCATGTCAAGATACTGCTCATAATGGGGCTCTCTTATTAAGACAGTTTGTTCAAACACTTTCAGGTCCTGCATTGACTTGGTATAGTAAACTTCTGCCTGGATCAATAAGAAATTGGGAGCAGATGCAAGAAGCCTTCTTACAACGCTTCTATAATACTCAAAGGACTGTGGGTATCACTGAATTAACTCAGACAGAACAAGCCCATAATGAGAGGGCATCTGATTTTATTAACAGATGGAGAAATTTGAGTCTCCATTGTCCTCAGCCAATCAGAGAACCAGAGGCTGTAAGGATGTGCATGAACAATCTTCGACCAGAAATGGCAGTTCATCTTCAAGGTGTACGGCCTATGACTTTTGAAGAGTTGGCATCTAAATCAACCGATATAGAAAATTATCTAAATCAGTTGAATCGTCGCTCAGACAAAGGGCACCATAAATTTTTTGAACATGGGCTAGACAAAGGAAAGAGAGATCGCACCCGTGATAAAAATAAACATGTGATGGAGACATCTGTGGCAACACAATTTACAAAAGTTTGACCAAATGAGGCCAATGTCCAGTCGAAGAATGTAAAGTTTAATGGTGTTGGAAAGCCAAAAAGTTTGAAAGATAGACTTGAAAGAGAGTATTCCTTTCCCAAAGAAGTGGTTGAGGATTTCTTTAAGGGATTAATCGAGATGAAGCTGGAACAATTGCCTGAACCTCGTCAAGTAAATAAAAATAATAAGAGGCATGATGATGGATGATATTGTAAGTATCATCGCATGCCAGGACACACCTTAGAAGAATGTTTTGTTTTTAAATATAAAGTTCAAGAAATGATTGATGATGGAACCATTGATCCTGCATTGCTTAAAAATTTTAAGAAAGGAGGACAACCCGTCGATATGGTGTCTATTAGTCAAGTAGATGAAAAGGCGTTACCTAAGTGCATAGACACTTTAACATTATCATCATATGCAGTGTCTTATGTACCACCATCATATCGCCCTATGGAAGATTCATCATTACCAGTAACTCCCTCAAAGGTGCCATGTCATGTAATCTATATGAAAGAGTTGTCGTCCCCTTCAACTCCACCGACTATAATGGAGAGGAAAAGTAGGACTCCAACACCATTTCCTATCCTCACATGCGATGTAAAACAATCTCCACCATCCCACATAAAGAAGCGTCTACTTGTTGAGGATACAGAACCTAGTAGGGAATGCCAGTTTTAATACCAAGGCAAGACTCAGCCTTACCAGAAATCTCGTTGCCTACAACAGATGACGATGATTCGATGTTAGAACCTGAGAAACTCTATACCAATCAAGGCAGGCCTTACGTTAGCAAGAAGCAAAAAAAGGAGACAGACTTTTAAAGAAAGGGTTAAAGATGCGAGGAACAACCCTATACCAATGGGGGCAGCTCGACCTCCTCTTTATAAAAAGAAAAAAAACTCCTAAATAAAAAATACTTCGTAAAGTGATGCCAAAGGAGGAAATTGAGGGATTCATTGTAAGGATTTCTCATGAACTTTACATTAATAAGCCTCAAGTGGTGGATAATAATACCCCTTGGGCAGATGATTTACATTGCAATACTGTTGGAGTTGTGGAAGGAGATGATGGACTGTTATGCTTCCCAGAAGAAACTCCTAAGGTTAATATTATCACTCGTTCTGGATTACAAACAAAAGAGATCTATTGTCCTCCTGTTGATTACATAATGCCTCGCAAGGAAAAATATCAACCTCCTGATAATGTAACTCCAAATATGGCAAGTCCTTCTGAGACTGTCTAATACAATGTACTTGCACATGTAAAGAAAATACCATCACTTTTAGTGTGTATGATGCTTTGTGTTTGTCTTCTGATTTGCGAAAGGCATTTGTTACCGCAATGCAATTTCCTGATGACTATAGGGTAGAAGTAGCTAATGTGGATGATGAAGACCTTCTGTTAGGCTCAAAGCTTCATAATTGACCTTTGTTAGTCACGGGGGATTTAGAAGACAAGTCAATTAATCAAATCATGTTGAATTGTAGGTTTGCTATAAATTTAATCCCCTTAAGGATGTTGACAAGGCTGAGATATACTATAAGAAACCTTACAAGAAGCAATATCGTCATCCAGGGATTTAATCAAACAGGGCAACAAGCTTTATGGACTATGCTTTTGACCTTGAGATTTCAAGGATGGATTTCTACTCCTCTCTTTCATGTGATTGATGCATTCACATCTTACAATGCATTATTAGGACGTCCTTGGTTGCATGAATATTGCATGATATCCTCCTCCTTGCATCAATGCTTCAAGTATAAAACACCCGACGAAGAAATTAGAAGAGTATTTGTAGATATACAACCTTTTACAACTGCAGAAGCCTTCTATGCTGATGCAAATTTTTACTTTGAGGGAGTTATTGCCAAGGAGATCAAAGGAACCGACTTTAGAGCTAATAGAGTTAACCCTAAAGAAGAAATTGCTCATGATGGAGCAAATCCAAAGAAGTTACATATCACTACATACCTCGAGAACGAAGGAAAGATGGAGGCCCTGTCTTTCAAACACTTAAGTATGAGGTCTTGAATTCTAACCAAGGTAAAGAGCTTAGTTGTCAAAAGAAAAAATCCATGGTCTTTGTACCAGCCTCTTCTATAAGTTATAAAGATTCAATATCTTGTCTTCCTATTTTTTATGACCAGAAAGCCCTTAATATGATGAAAAAATGGGTTATGATATAAAGTTAATTTCAGACGAAGAAGGTTCTCTTGCACCTTTTGACAAAATGCTCAGTCTAAAATAAAGAGATGCTCTTTACCATAACAAAAGACTATCATCTATGAAGAAAGGTTTAGGATATGAAGTATGCATGACATCATCTCAAGAACTTGT
The DNA here is from genome assembly GCA_022839385.1 of Asparagus kiusianus. Classification (NCBI taxonomy): domain Eukaryota; kingdom Viridiplantae; phylum Streptophyta; class Magnoliopsida; order Asparagales; family Asparagaceae; genus Asparagus; species Asparagus kiusianus. The sequence goes on along the minus strand of BQKN01040964.1, from coordinate 1,759 downwards.
GGACTTGTAGCCAGCCACATCCTAATTGGAAGAAGGAGAACAAGCTACAACAGATGAGTTTGAGGAAATTAATCTTGGCACTAGTGATGACCCTCATCCCCTATATATCAGTTCCCATATGTGCAAGGATGAAAAGGATGAATACAAAAATTTCTTATCCAAGAACAAAGGCGACTTTGCTTGGAGTTACAAAGAGATGCCTGGGCTTGATCTGAATGTAGCAGTACATCCCTTATCCATTTCAAGTGATATTACACCTATTAAGCAACAACAACGTCGTTTTCATCAGAAATATTATCTTAAATAATAGCTAAGATTGGTAAACTTCTTGCTGCTGACTTTATCCGAGAAGTCAAATATCCTACATGGTTGGCTAATATAGTCCCCGTTAAAAAGAAAAATAGACAAACCCGTGTTTGTATCGATTTTCGTGATTTAAATAAGGTTTGTCCAAAAGATGATTTTCCTCTTCCTATCTCCAAATTATTGATAGATTCTACTACAGGTCATGAAGTATTATCATTCATGGATGGTTATTTGGGGTACAATCAAATTTGTATGGCACCAAAAGATGAAGAGTTTACTACTTTTAGGACACCAAAAGGTATTTTTTGTTATAAAGTGATGCATTTTGGACTAAAAAATGCCGATGCGACATACTAACGTGCTATGACAGAGATTTTTACTGATCTCCTCCATGATAAGGTAGAGTGTTATGTTGATGACATTGTGATAAAAACAAAGCATAGAAATGAACATTTACAAGATCTTTCTTTGGTTTTTGAACGCTTAAGAAAACATTAATTAAAGATGAATCCGACAAAATGTGCATTCGGTGTCTCATCAGGAAAATTTTTAGGGTTTGTCATTCGTAAAGATGGAATTGAGATTGATCCAGCAACCACGAAACCTACATGAGCTGAAATGTCTTCAAGGGAGACTTGCATACATTCGATGATTCATTGCTAATGTAGCCGGCAGGTGTCAAACATTTACAAGACTAATGAAAAAGGACGTTTCTTTTGAATGGGATAATGTATGTCAAATACTTTTGAAAGTATAAAAAATATTTGACGTGTCCACCTGTGCTAGGAGTCCCCATTAAAGGGCGACCTCTAATATTATATACAGTTACATTACCCATGTCTTTGGGGGCATTATTGGCCCAAGTTAATGATGAGAGAAAGGAAGTTGCTTTGTATTATCTGAGCCGTATGATGCTGGGGGCAGAATAGAACTATCCAGGTATGAAAAAATATGTTTGGCCTTAGTTTTTGCAGCCCAGAAACTTAGACATTATATGTTAGAGCATACTATTCACTTAGTATCTCGGATAGATCCTCTCAAATATATTCTTGGAAAATTAGTTTTATCAAGTCGCTTAGCAAAATGACAATGTTTTTGACTTAATTTGATATTGTCTATGTACCTCAAAAGGCTATTAAAGGGTAGGCTTTAGCAGATTTTCTAGCCGCTCATGCTTTGCCAGGAAAAAAAGAGATTGAAGATGATCTTCCCGATGATGAAGTTTTGACTACCTTCATAGCCCCTTCATGGGTCATGTATTTTGATGGAGCCAGTCGAGGAACAGGGGCAGGAGCTGATGTTGTATTTGTTACTCCTAAAGGAGAATCTCTACCATACTCTTTTACATTGACTTCAGCATCATCTAATAATGAAGCTGAGTATTAGGCTCTTGTCATTGGTCTCGATTTATCATTTGACTTACATCTTGATCCATTGGTAGTCTATGGTGATT
>BQKN01040962.1:0-11320 GCA_022839385.1 Asparagus kiusianus | reverse complement strand
TGATCCAGAAATCCCCTTACTGCAGCTTTTAGAAGGATGCAAGTGGTCATATCCCTCCCGATCGTGGGCTGAACGAGTGAGGCAGTTCAAGAATGCCAAGTGCTGGGAGTTCTATAAATGTTTCCCTCGATTTTCTGGCGCATATAATGATACACTCGTTGATGAGGAAATACCTGGGGTCAACAGGACTTCTCTCGACATGGGTAGCTTTCATTGGCTTATGAACATTCGACCAGGTTATAATGTTTTCCGATCGAAGAACCTTTGTAGGATCGAGCCTTATTTTCCTTGTCGTTTTGCACGACAATTTGGTTATGATCAACTGTATGTTGGGAATTCCAACAAGTGGTTGATCACCTGCGGAGGCCTCATTGACGGAGTACGAGCTTGGTTCTGGAATGTTGCTGGATGTACAGGGGCTCAATTTAGTTTGCCTGTTGCTGAGCCTGATATTCTTCTGACTTTTCTCTATTGTCGATGGGTTTTAGCCGCCAATGCTCTTGTCCCAAAGAAAAAGATTTCCGAACTAGAATCTGAAGCTGTGGTTCGGAGAATTGTATCTGGGAAAGGAAAGGAGCCCGCTACGTCTTCCCGGAAAGGAAAACAAGCACTTGACTCTGAAGAAAGCGACGACTTTGACACCTCTAGTGAGGAGGATGAAACGCGAAGCGGAGGAGAGACCAATATTCCTTCTTCTCCTGTGGCTCACCGAACTCGTCAGGCATCTTCTCCCCAGTCGCCAAGTATTCCCTCACAAGGTGTACGAATGATGGAGAAGGACATTCCTTTGTCGTCTGCCAACAAAATGACTATTAGATGGCCCGTGGGGGAGGAAGAAACAGAAGAAGAAGAAGAACAAGTTGCTCCGCTCCTTAGTAGAAAGGGGTCTCGGCCTTCTGCTCCTTCTGAAGTTCAATCCCGTCCTGCTCAAGGAATTGAGCCACGAACCAAATTTCGCCATGAAGGTTCAGAAGCTTCCGGGGATATTCGTTTGTCAAAGAGGATCAAGAAGGCTGCTCATCGGCAACGCCGACTTTCTCCTTTACGTGAAGAGGAAATCCTCCAAGACCTTCCAGCTGATGAAGGAGGTAAACTCTCTTTGTCATTTCCTCTCCGTCATTTTATCTTTTGAGGTTAAAATTTATTCATTCTTCTCATTATTGTAGTTGAACCAGAAGAGGAAGGGGAAATTATGCCAGAGCCCTCTTCTCCGGGTTTGATGGACGTTGATGAATCTGGTTTCACTCAACAAGTACACCAAGCAATGAGTGAAGTACCCATCAATGTGGACGCCACCATTCCTCCGGTTGTCGCACCGTCCTCTCCAACTACCGAGACAGGTACATGTGCTTCTTCATTTGGAGGATATTTTCGGAAAATAGATGAATCGGAACGTGTTCCTCTTCTACTAACTTGTGCGCTTTATCTTCTTTTAGTCAAACTAAAGGAGGTGAGCGTGAGTAGTAGCGCCGCTGAACCTATACCCGCTGTTGAAGGTAATTTTGGTTTTGTTTGTCTTGATTCCCTCACATTCCTTGCACATGTACTGATGGATCCTTCCGCTTAACAGACACGCCTGTCAATGAACCGAGAGACACGGAACTTACTCATGATATAAATATCGGAGATTTTGATGAACGTGATTTTGATCTTGATATTTCCGATGATGCACATCAGAAGATTTCCGATATATTGTCATCTCCGATTCTCTCCGCTACTGCAGGACCAACCACTCAAGTTGATTCAACTGAAGTAGGTACGTCGGAAGGTATGTACTCTCGGACTTAAATTTTTAACTAAGTTGTATTTCCTATTTATTTATGACTGAAATGGGAATTTTAGACGTAGGACCAACAAATGAAGGTGATGCATTTACTATCCTTTGTGAATGTGATCAACCTGAAGGCTTGGGTTTTATACTTTTGGCAGGCCCTCCAGCTGTAATTGAACCACCATCTACTATTCCTCCAACTTCTGATGTCGTCGAAGTTGAACCCGTTGTAGCTTCCGATCCGACCTCGGCTATTCATGAAACGGGAAGGTCGAAGGTTACCGTAGAAGAGCAACCTCCCATAATTTCACCTCAACTTGGTATGTCCCACTTTGATATGTTTCGAAGTCAGATTAATAGGGTAGAATATTGATTCATCCCTTTCTCTTTCATAGAAGTTGTCCCTCACGGAATTATAACTCCGGATCCGGAGTCATTAGGGGCTTCAGATGAACCAATATCTGAAGTAGTTGATCAACAGTCGAGCGCCATTTCTGAGCAAGCCCCAGTTGTTATAGAACCCGCTGTAGTCTTGCCAAGCCAAGGTAACTCAATCGTGATGTTCTCCAACGAACTTAATACGTTTCCGTTCGCTGTTATACGCAGGCTTGTATATCTTAAATTCCTTTCATTTGTTCATTTTATAGCTCCTTTATCATTGTCTGATCGCATTCAAGCTTTATTGGCGGATGAAGATCCGGCTCAAGCTGTTATCGGTGCTGACGTTCAAAGCTTTGTCACTTTCTTGAACATCGTGGTTGATCGAATTCTCCTTAAAGGTTCATCCTTTGAACCTTTCAAGAAGTCTCTCGATCATCACGTATCCGGAATTAGAGCGCATGGATGCGTTGCATTATCAGACTCAATTGAAGCTTACTTGGTCGATCTTAGACAACATATCGAACGGTTGCAGAGCTTTCGTGTTAGTGGTGCGTCTTCATATATTACTTCCCAGATAGATCTGAAATTGCAGGAGTGGCGTGATTCTCAAAAATCCGCTGAATCTGAACTTCAAATGCTGAGAACTCGCATTAATCAACTCCGGGTGAGTGCTACCACAAAGACGCAAATTAAGGCAGACTTGTATCGTGATTTGGAGTCACGTCGAGTAGAGGTGGCACAATTAGAGAAACAACTCGCTGCAGCTAAGGAAGCTTGTGAGACTTTGGAGTCTGATTTAGCGGAGGTAACTCGGGCTGAGGTGGACATACTCCGACAGCTGAATCTTCAGGATAAGATTTTCGCTGACAAGGAATAAGAGATGGCCAGAATTCAAAGCATCGATGAAAGAAAATTTAAAGCTAATCTGATACCTGAGCTCGAACTGGCTTATGCTACAAAACTTTCCCAATTAGAAGATGAACTTCGCCATTACAAATTGTTGTAATTTTGAAAACATTTCTTTTTTATGCTGTTTTGTTTGAACTCTTTTGGTTAATATAGTGAACGTTCTTGTTCATTGAAATTTTATTATGATTATTCACTCTTGCTTGGGATAAATAACCATAATACTTGTAGAATTTTTGGCAAATCCTCAGCCATCAACGGATTTGATATGCCTTTACCGATTACCGTTTGAATCGGGCTAGTATGTGAATTATCTAAATCCGTTTCACATATAACGTTGAGCTAAAAGACTTAAATTCTTTTAGACTTTAAACTACAGCATTGAATGTGTAGGCTACATGTGTTAGATGTAGACTTATCTCTAATAAGGGGTAGAGATAACATCCCCCATGACATGGATTTTAAAGTGTAGATCGGTCATGTTTTTTTATGAAAACGAACTTGAGTTTGTGAAGAAAGAACTTGGATATTCCAGTTCAGAGTCTCTTGTTTGTTGGTAGAGATAAACCCAAAAATGGAGAGGGATAATTTCATATCCCAACTCCTGGTCTCTTGTTTGTTGGTAGAGATAAACCCAGAATCGGAGAGGAAGAATTTTATATTCTATCTCCTGGTCTCTTGTTTGTTGGTAGAGATAAACCCAGAATCGGAGAGGAAGAATTTTATATTCTATCTCCCGGTGCGGAGGAAACTCAACGTGGGGTTTCCACTTAGGGGAATCCGGATTGGTTTGAATAATCCTAACTGTCATAAGGTTTGATTACTCAGTTTGTGGACCTCTCGTTCATGGAATGAATCGAGAGGAGATTTTGGCTTTGGTCCTAACTATAGGAAGGTTTGACCAAGTGGGGGTTTTGAGATGATCCTAACTGTTTAAAGGTTTGATCATTCGACTTGTGGATCTCTCGTTCATGGGACGAATCGAGAGGGGATTTTGGTTTTGGTCCTAACTGTAGTAAGGTTTGACCAAAAGAGGAATAGGAGTAAGGTACAAATAACAATGAGTTTGTCAATTTGCACGAACTACTCGGTGAGAAATTTTGGTTTCAAATATAAGAATTTGACATGAAATAACGGGTCAACTGATACAGACCGATGACTTTTGATCGATCTGATCATTGGGGAATTTCATGGTACGGGGTTACGAATCATCGAGTTTCTACTTCCATGATTGCGTCAATGGGTTTTGTGAGGAAAGATTAACTGTTATTAAAACTTATCTCAACAAAAGTAATAAGAACATATTATTCACATGATTACTCTTTATTCATGATAATCAACTGATGACGGATTATCCTGAAATATCCTGTATAGGACTCTCTAGGAACTTTCCGTTTTACATAGGTTATCCTGAACGTATTATGGGTAATATTTTTTCAGGAACTTCCCATTTATTGGCATCATTAATTTGTTGCCATCCTGGGTAATCAGGCGATATGCACCGTTTGAATAGACGGTTTCTATTACAAATGGTCCTTCCCATTTGGGTTCAAATTTTTCTTTCTTCTTAGAAGTGAGAATCATAGGTCTTCGGACGGCAAGAACTAGATCTCCTTCTTTAAAACTTCGTCGTCGAACCCTTTTATCAAAAGTCCAAGAAATTCTAGCTTGATAAAACTCGATCTGTTGCTGAGCTTCCAAGCGCTTTTCGTCTAACATCTCTAACTCTTCGAGACGTTTCTGATGATGTTCTTCCGTCGTCATTCCCGTTGCGAGAGCGATGCGGAGAGAAGGAATTTGTATTTCCAGTGGCAGAACAGCTTCACATCCGTATGTTAAGGCATATGGGGTTGTTCCGGTTGGTGTACGGACGGTTGTGCGATAAGCCCATAGGGCTTCGCCAAGTTTGTCGTCCCAATCTCGTTTATTGGTTTTCACCAATTTTGCCAGAATCTTGATGATGGTCTTATTAAAAGCTTCAGCCAATCCATTAGCCGTAGGGTTATAAGCCGTCGATGAAACGTCCTTAATCCCGAATTTGCCGCAGAACTTGATGAATGCGTTACTGACGAATTGAGGACCATTATCATGCACTATTCGCCTTGGAACACCATACCGATATATAATATGGTGTTTGATAAACTTAATAACATCACTCGTCTTTACTTCTCTAAGTGGAACTGCTTCTGCCCATTTCGAGAAGTAATCGGTGATTGCCAAAATGAAGCGGTCTCCTTTAACCGATGGTGGGAAGATAGGACCTACGATATCCATTCCCCAAGTTTCGAATGGCCACGACGTTGCCGATGGGTGCAAATACTCAGGAGGTTGATGCATATAATTTGCATGTAACTGACATACTTCACATCGTCGTGCGTAGTTAACTGCATCCTTTACCATCGTTGGCCAATAATACCCGATTCTTCTAAGTCGATCACAAAGTTTAGGACCGGGCTGATGCGCACCGCATATTCCGTTATGCGCCTCTTTGAGTGCTTGTTCTGCTTCTTTGCCGGATAAGCAACGGAGTAGAAGACCGTCGTACGATCGTCGATACAACATTTGTGCTGTGGCGTTGTAATAAAATCTCGGTGCTCTTCGCCGAATCGATTCCCTTTCTTTTACATCTTCAGGCAATATACCATGTAGGACGTAGTCGATAATGGGAAAGCGCCAATCTCGAATTTCGGGTTCAACTGCTGTTGAGTATACTTCTTTAACATCCGAGTCGTAGATTGGAACGATAAGCTGGTGAGTCTTCACCGTAATCAATTGTTCTGTTTCGGGAGGTTGAGCCAATGATACCGACAATGCCGCCAATGCGTCTGCATACGCGTTTTGGAGACGTGGAACGTACTCAATGAAAAATCCTTCAAATGAGTTTGCCATCTCAATAGCCACCTGATGGTATGGAATCAGGTCTGGACTTCTGACTTCATACTCTCCTCGTATTTGATTCACTACCAGTTGAGAATCCCCAAAAGCTTCAAGGTATTCGACCCCCAGCTCTTTGGCAAAATTGAGTCCAATTATTAACGCGTTGTACTCGGCCACATTATTAGAACATGGTCCGGTCAACGAGTATGCTCTAGGCAAGACATGCTTTTCCGGGGATACTAAAACGACCCCCACTCCTGAGGAGATTTTAGAACATCCGGGTGCGCTTGCCACATTGGTTGCGCGAGAAGCCCCATCGAAGTATAATTGCCACACTTGTTGATGTGAGGTAGTATTAACTTCGTGAGTTTCATCTGGCAGATCGTCATACAATTCGACTATATCCTTTGTAGGATTTTCCGCCAGAAGATCGCAAATAGCTCGTCCTTTAACCGATTTTTGTTGCTTAAAGTACAAGTCATATTGCGATAAAAGTAGAGCCCATCTGGCTAACCGCCAATTCATAGAAGCCGGTTGGGTCATGAATACGCGGACATGATTTATGTTGGAGATGACATAAATCGTCTGCCCCACTAAATAGTGTCGCATTTTCTGGACGGCAAATACCAATGCAAGGCACTCCTTCTCGATCATTGGATAGCGAGATTCAGCTCCTACCAATGTACGACTCAAGTAATATACTGCTTGCTCGTGACCGTTATCGTCGTCTTGTGCAAGTAATGCACTTAACGAATGGCTCGTCGCTTTGACATAAATCAGAAACGGTCTGCCCGATTTCGGTGCAACGAGAACAGGCGGATTCGCTAGATATGCTTTAATATCCTCGAACGCCTTTTGACACGCTTCATCCCAAATGAATGACACGCCTTTCTTTGCAAGTTTAGAGAATGGTTGACATTTTCCGGACAGATTTGATATAAACCGACGGATATATGCCAATCGACCCTGCAATCCTCTGAGTTCTTTAAGATTTCTCGGGGGTTGCAGCTCATTTATCGCCTTCACTTTGTCAGGATCAATATGAATACCTTTTGTGGTGACGACGAATCCGAGAAATTTACCGCTCGACATTCCTAGGAAGGATTTAGTCGGATTCATCTTTAGCTGATGAGTTCTCATCAGATCAAACATCGTCTTCAGATCATTAATGTGGTCTTTTTTATCACGACTCTTAACGACCAAATCATCAACATAGCATTCAACGGTTTTCCGCAGATGTTCTTGGAAAATTTGCGTCATGGCTCGTTGGTACGTGGCGCCAGCATTTTTTAAACCAAAAGGCATAACCGTATAGCAAAAGACCCCCATGGGTGTTCTGAATGCTGTATGTTTTTCATCATCTGGGTGCATCTTGATTTGATTATACCCTGAAAAACCATCCATAAATGACATTCTCTCGAATCCGCAAGTATTGTCGATAATGACGTCCGTAATTGGTAGTGGGAAGTCATCTTTAGGACAGGCGGCATTCAGATCTCTGAAATCAATACAGATTCTGATCTTTCCAGTCTTTTTAAGAACCGGAACAATGTTAGCTAGCCATTCAGGATGTTGTTCTTCTCTGATAAAACCTGAGTCGATCAACTTCTTGACTTCAGCTTCTATCGCTTCCATAATTTGTGGACGAAACCGTCTTTGTTATTGTTTGACAGGTTTGACATCCGATTTTATGTTGAGGGTGTGCATTGCTATGTTCGGATCGAGCCCCGGCATATCTTCGTAATTCCAAGCAAAAACGTCAATATACTCTCTAATGAGAGCGATTAACTCCTCTTTCTCGTCTGGTGGAAGGTCACCGCTGATAAATATAGGTTTCGGATTAGCTTCGTCACCCATATTAATTTGTATCACTTCATCCTCCGTAGGAGGTTCTCTTTGTTCAAATCGATCGCCATATTGGATGTTCATATAATGCGTCCATGGGTCTTCCCAAATAGGTAATTGATCGTCCTCTTCAATTGTGGAAGGATCAACTGTCGCCATGTTTGACATTAAGGCTTTGAATCTCTCTCCGATACTCGTGTCGGAGTCCCACATTGAAGTATCGGATGAATGCCCGCTTCCATTTATCAACTGGCTGATGATCTGTTGGCAATCTTCATCCTCAGATGACGAAGCATAACCTAGACCTCTATTATGACTATAATGATTATCTGGTTTTCCTTTTGGTACATAAGTAGAACGGGGTGGGACCCTAACTCCTTGACCAAAATGAAGACCTTCGCCAAGCGAGAGGTCATAACCTTGCCTCTCCATATAATCATTAGCTTGCCAACTATATCGATAGAAATGTTGTCCTGGCTTTTCCTCATCTGAGCTACTACCCAAGAAAAGATTAGTAGCTGGGGATGGATTCCCTTTCCCAAAGATTATTTCTTTCTCACCCCCTGTCTTTGCAGGTAGAATCACCGTTGTCCCAGCTGAATTGTGCAGATATCTTGTCGCCGTGCAGGACGAACGAATTGGCATGTGTAGATTAGGATTATCATACAATTTCTGCATTACATCATTAAGACAAGGCGAATACTCTAAATCATTCTTTATTATTTCATCGGTAAGTTGCCAGTTACAACTTTCGTCCGACGATTCATCACCGTCAAGATCGATTACAAGAGGTTCAATATCATTTAATACAAGACCTTCACTATAATCGAGCCCGGCTTCGGTATCAGCTTCATCTCCGCTGTTCGTGCCATGGGCTGATGGTTCAGTTTCGGACTCAGCACCATATAGAAGGGAGTCAGTAAAATAATTTTCTAACCCCTTGAATGGTTGCTTATCCGCGACCACTGTCTTAACCTCCTCATTAGTGTCGACATATTTTAAACACTGATGGAGGGTGGAGGGAACTATAAGATTACTGTGGATCCATGGACGACCCAACAGTAAATTATAGGAAGTTTCTGCATCGATCACATAGCATGTAACCTCAGACTTCAAATCTCCGAGTTGACACTTCACCCGGATTTTTCCTAACGGTCTTGATCCGCTAGTGTTGAATCCATAAATGACAGTTCCCGTTGAGGCTAACTTACTGGCGGGAATCCCGAGGTGGTACATCAAACGAAGTGGCATGATGCTAACAGCGGAACCCGGATCGACTTGAATCCGGTTGACCATGCTCGAACCGATATATCCAGTAAAGTATAGCGGTCTATCATGCTTTGAGTTCCTGACTTGCATATCTTCCTTTGTGAAAGCGATGCAAGGGAATTTAGTGGCTGCCAGATTACAATGCTGCACCGACGACTCTGGCTCTTCAGGCATTGGTTTAATCTGAGTGAGGAATACCTCAGAATCAGCCAATGCTTCTTGTAAAGCTATCCTGGTTTCCTTCGAGAGGCGCAATAACTCGTACAGCGTGATCCTTGCTGGGATATTGGCTAACTGAGTCATGACATCGAAGCGGTATGGGGCATTTGAACTTTCCGGTTTGTCTCGTCCAATTGGTTTACTGAAACGAGACTGCTTCGGAATTTGAACTTCTTTGGGTTGAGGTTCTTTTTCTTTCTGCTTAACAACTCTCTGAGGTCTCTCGGTTGCTACGGGTGGGGTCGTATCCACCCCCAGTTCTACTAGAGTTTTACCATTAGGATTAGGAGCTTCAGGATACTGGTAATGATATTCATTTCCACCTCTTGTTGCGAAAACTTCTTGCTCTTCATCCGAGAGTGGTAAAGCTGCTATCTTCTCATCGTTCTTCTCAGGAATCGCCGAGGCTCCGTAACAGGACTTCTCCTTTCCTTTGCCCTTCAATTTCTTCTTCGATGTGGATGTCGTCCACTGTTCGTCTTCGAGCAGATCCGGATGAACCCAAAGGATTTCGCCGTTAGGGGCCGTATGTGATACTAACCCTTTTTGGCGCTGTCCATGAGGGTCATCGTTGATGGTTTGCATTTTGACCTCTGACACTGGCTCGGCTTGAAACCAGGATAATGGAACTGATCCAAAGCTAATAGAGACTGCATTGGCGCCCACCTTCTTCTCCTTTAGCTTCGGGGTCACAATACCAACATCAATCAAGGTCTGTATCTTGTCTTTCAAGACATAACACGCCTTAGTGGGATGGTGGACCCTCCTATGATACGCACAGTATTTCGGGTCATTGGTTTTCTTCGCTTCCTTTTGGTTTGTGACCGGTGGAAGCTTAATCTTGTTATTATCCAACAGATATTTGAAGATGACCGGCACTTCATCATCTTTGAATGAATACTCCTTTGGAAACCTGGGCTCAGAAGGCTTAAACTGCTTCTGAGGCTGCTGATTCTGATTTGGCGCCAGCTGGAATGACGACTGCTGCGGCTGCTGTTGAGGCGGCTGTTGTGACGTCTGATGCGCGTCGACAGCGGCTCCTGACCCTCTTCCCCTGCCTCGAGGATTGAAGTTCTGTTTCTGGTTTTGATTATTGTTTGATGGCTGACCCCTTTCCAAATTCCTCCTTTTGAGAAATCGTTCAGCCTGTTCACCTCTAACCTTCAACTCCTTCCAGGTCTTAGAGGGTACAACCCCCATTATCTCCAGCACATCCAAAGACAGATTGTTGTGACATGTCTGCAGGATGAATTCTTCGGTGAGTGGATCTCTGCAGTTCACCGCTTTGTTTCGGAATCGTTTGACAAAGACGTCAACTGATTCCCCATTCTTCTGCTTCTCGTCCAACAACGAGCCAATGGACACCTCCGTGTCGTCGTCGAAGAAATTAGTGAGGAACAGTTCTTCCATATCTCCCCAGCTATTGATGTTTCCGGGTTTCAGGCGTCGGTACCAATCGAAGGCAGGCCCGCGCAGGGTTCCTACGAATGACCGTACCATCAGGGCTTCATTCCCTGATATTACGCCGAGATGCGACTTGAAATAAATCAAGTGTTGAGTTGGTGAACCACTGCCATTAAAAGGAGTAAAGTTAATCAAATTAAATTTAGGGGGATAAGGAATTAGATCCCACTCCCTCGGGTATGGATATGGAATGCCCGTCTTCTTCACTTCCTGGGCCGTCATTAGAGCATTGACTTTGCTCTCAAGATCCTGTATTTTCTTGTCTTCCTCTTCAGTCTTTTTCAGATGAACTTGAAGAGTTGATTTGGCCGGACCGCTTCCAGAATCGTCTTTATCTGTAGGAGGATCATCAAAGACAGTTTCGTCTTCTTTGTCATCATCCTCAGTTATGTGTACAGGCTTAGCATTGCGTTTACTGGATTCTGCTTTTTGGCTTGATTCCGGTTGGTGCTGTTGAGCCTGCAAGTCTCGTACCTGCTGCATTGTCAGCTCCATCTCCGTTCTGATCTCAGCTCTGATCTCTTCGCGTTGTTTGGCCAACGCTTCCTGCAGTATCTGAGCTAACTGGTCCGGCGTGATGGCGAATGA
>BQKN01040958.1:0-16335 GCA_022839385.1 Asparagus kiusianus | reverse complement strand
TATATATATATATATATATGGTGCCCATTTTTTGTACTCTCATTTTACAAAGTTAGTTTTTTTAAAATATATATGTGTATATATATATCTATCCTGAAAAATATGTAGTTCAATACAGCTTAAAAAATTATTTTCAACTCTAAGCTAAGCATGAAAAAATTTATTAATTTAATTAAAAGTCTAAGTTAAGGCTTAAGTGAAGTTTACTGCCTTAAAAATTATTTCTTAAGAAATTTACTTAGAGTTATCATAAAAGGTAAAGTTGAGCATAAAACTACCTAGAGATTTGAAATTTTAAAATATATCAAATAGATCAATTATTAATTAACTCTATTAATTTGGTAAGTGACAATCTTTTTATGATTTTTTTTCAAAAAAATTAATGACATAGAAAGAAGAGAAAAAAATTATGGCATAGAAAGAAGAGAAAATGAATAAAAAGGTAAAATAAATAGGAAAAAAAACTAGTTCTCACCCCCACACCAAAATTTTACATTGACCTTAAGGCAAAATCAATGATGCACAAAGTAAATCAGATAAGCAATGAAGTACTTACATTTGTTCGGTCGACATGGAACAATGATAAAAAATCTGCAATTACTTTTGGTATGAGGAGGATGAAATAAAAAATATATATTCATCTTCTTTTTTTTATCATTTTTTAGAAATTTTTTCATATCTTTTATTTCTTTTTCATTTTTTTCATTTTTATTATTTATTTTATATATTTCTTTTATTTGCTATAAAAGAATAATAAATTCTCAAATGAGAGAAGAATAAATTCTTTTTGTAGCAATTGAAGGTAGGTATCACTAGGGTCATGCATTTTCAATTTCTTATTGATATTATATTCTTTATTTATGAAGGTTTGTCTTATAACAACCAATTCTTCTTTAATAATTTCCTCAACCCCAAGATTCATAGTTAAGGTATAAAAATTTAGTGGATGTTTATTTTCCAAGAATCTAAGTTCATCATGAAAGAGTTCTTCAAAAGTTCTGTTAAATACGCATGTATTTAACACAGTTTTCTCAGTCTGAAAGACCTGATCTGAATTTTATAATATCTTCAACCCCTCACCAAAGATTTCCTCAAAACTAAGATCTGACTCATTCTCTTCTTCTTCTATTAGTCTTTTCTAAATGTAGTTTATTTCTAGAGGTTGATCATTTGGTTGGTTTCTTGAATTGAAAATGTTGAGATCAGTAGTTAAATTCCCAAAGGACAGCTTCATTTGACCAATTCTATAGTTGATGAGAGCATAGATGTTGGCTAAGAACGGTTTCCTAAGATAACAGGTATCTGTCCTTTGGGATTGGAAACAAGTTGTGTTTCCAAGATCATGAAATCCACTGGAAAAATAAAATCCTCAATTTTAATCAGAACATCCTCTATCTCACCCATGGGGACTTTGACAAATCTATCAGCTAATTGTAATGTACATCTGGTTGGTTTCTGTTCACCTACACCTAGTTGCTAGTAGACTGAATAAGGAAGCAAATTGACACTAGTCCCTAAGTCTAAAAGCGTATTATCAATGTAGGTATTACCAATGACACATAAAATGATGGGACAACCTGGATCTTTACGTTTCAGAGGTATGGGTTTTGAGAGCATATCACTGATATTGACAGCCAAAAAGACTCTTTTTGGAACATTTATTCTTCTCTTCTTAGTGCAAAATCTTTTAAAAATTTTGCATAAGACGGGATTTGTTCAATTACATCTAAGAGATGAATTTTGAGCTTAACCTGCTTGAAAGTTTCTAGGATCTTCTCCTTCTGAGGGGAGTGTTTCCTCGGCTTGAGTCTATCTGGGAAGAGAGCAACTGGTTTAAACCTATCAAAATTAGGCTCAGGTTCGGGTTCAGGTTCTTGGTCATCAGAAATGGGTGATTTCTAAATAGAGTTATCAGAAAGAGAACGAATTTGTTCTGGTTTAAGAGTTTGACTTGGAGGTGTTCTAACTTGATTATCGACCCGTCTTCCTGAGCATAATGAATGGATTGCATTCACTTGAGCTTCGTAGGATGAACTAGATCTTGCGTCCTTAGGGTTGACCATGGGTTAACTCAGAAATTTTCCTTTCTCTCTTTCACTCATGGCACTAGCTAGTTGACCAAGTTTGGTTTCTAACCTAGTTATGGCTTGAGTGTTGGAGTTGAGTATTTATCTGGTTGATTGCATAAAGGAATTCAAAGTGCTAGATGTTTGAGTCAACATATTTGTGGTTTGTGTAGAGACCTTGATTATGGTTTCCAAACCTTTTTTCCAAAACATTGAGATGTTTATCATGATCTGAATTCGGAGAAGTGTGATTTACAGCTTGATGATGAGGAGACTGATTTGGATATGACAGATTTGGTTGTTGAAAATTTGTTTGAGAACTAAAAAGAACTGTGTTTCCCCTAGGAAGTTGTTGGTTTGAAGAGGGAGTGAAGTTTTAATTTCTAGAGTAGTTTTCCTGATACCACACAAAGTTTAGGTTATTTTTCCAACTTGGATTGTAGGTTAGAGAAAATGGATCATTCACGGAATGCTGGAATGCAGCATTAACCTATCCTAGTGGTTGATTGTTTTCTAAGAGAGGACATTCCTCTGAAACATGAGATGGAGAAAGACAGTTATGACAACCTAAGACAGAAACTTGATTGATTTGAGCTGTGGCTCGTTCTTTGATTTCTAGAGCTTTTAACCTACACATGATTGTAGCCATCTTTGCTACAGAGGAAATATTTGTCTCTAAGGACAAACCACTAGATTTGGGTTAAGGAACTGATAAAACTCTGTCATCATAGAGTTCCCATTGCATGGTTTTCTTGGATAAATTCTTTAAAAACTTTCAAGCTTAATCTGCATTTTCCTTCATGAAATCCTCTTGACACATTGATTCTAAGAAAGTTTTTGATGAATAACACAATCCTTCATAGATGATTTGGCATAATCGCCATTTTTCAAGACTATGGTGAGGACATTAGATAAGGAGATTCTTAAATCTATCAAAATACTTTCAAAAGGGCTCCACCGGAATAATCTTAAAATTTTGAATGTTGTTTCTAAGCTTACCTATTTTGTGGATAGGGAAATTTTTTTTTCAGAAAAATGATAACAAATTCATCCTAAGTTGAGATGGAATTTGTAGGTAAGCTATACAGCTATTTCTTAGCTTTGTCCTTAAGAGCAAATGGAATAAATCGAAGCTTGATCGCATCCTCAGATAGTTATCTAATCTTAATCATCAGACAAACTTCCTCAAACTCTGAGATAAGATATAAGAGTCTTCGGGTTTATTTCCTAAGAATTTTGGAATCATGTTTATGTAATGCGATCTAAGCTCAAAATTAGTTCCATTGGCTTTGGGTAGCTTAATGTAAGATGAGATTGCATTCCTAATTGGGTAACCCATATCTTGAAGAACCAGTGGATTAGGATAGGCTATTTCTTTAAATGGTTCAAAACGGATTAAACGATTGGTATTATCCTTAATCCAATTTTGCATACACCAAAACAAATTCTTTTATATATATTTTTTTCTAAAAAAAGTTAGTTTTTTTCTTTTGTTTTTAGGGATTTAAAAAAAAAATCTAAAAGATAATGAGAAGGAGGAAAAGATGAAAGAAAAACCTAACTAAAACAAATAAAAAAATAATCACTTGTGTCAATCACTCTAAATTCTAGGGTTAAACCAAAACTTAGCAAGACCAGCTCCTAACTAAAAACACCATTAGTGAAAAGATTGAAGTTTATTCGGTCAGTTAGCCAGGTAAGGATAGTACTAGAGTGAGATCAAAGATCAATTAAGTACATCGTTCCTTGCGGAGCGCTTTACGCAACCCCTAAACCTTGCCTTAGACACCAACTAATTCAAGTAAACTTGAATTAGTTCACTTAGGGATATCTTGTTCCTTAGTGAGCTCGAATCCTTAGGGGCTAACGTCTAATGAGTTTTCAAAGGCTTGGGTTTGTGTAGTGAGGAATTAGTGATTTGTGAGCTAAGGAAAGGATGATGAAATCCCTCGTCTTATCTTGATTAGTGAGTGTAGGCGTATAAAACTGCCTATAGGTCCCTTAACACAGCTCGACGACGCCGATTCGACAAACCGACCATCGGGCGACGTATGCAGACATGATCGTTAGTCCACAACACCGAAGCCAAGTGATACGCGACGAAACGAATTAACGAGGCTACGAGGCTAACGAACCGCACGCAAACAACGGAATGAATCCACTTGCGTGCGGAATCAAGCTAACGGGTTAAGGAATCAACGAGTCATCCAACCAAGAGCAGACTCGGACGAATCACGATCGAATCAAGATCAGTTTCGGACTCGAACTCAGAAGCAGATTTATTGCCAAATCAGGAACCGGATTTACTGCCAAATCAGGTCAACGAATCGAGTCCGAACAAATCAACCACACAACCAAATCACGGACAGAACCGAAAAATAGAAAACGACGGGAAACCCCAACACCTAGAAGGGCTCGGCCAAAACCGAGCCACCTCAAGGTGGCTCGGCCAAAGCCGAGCCACCCTGAGGTGGCTCGAGGTGGCTCGGCCACCGAGCCACCTCAAGGTGGCTCGGTGTGTCGGCCACCTGTGCGCGGGCACAGTGGGGGTAGCCTATAAATAGGAGGGGCTATGTTCATTTTCAGAGGTTGGAAAATTTGGAAAGGCGAAGCTCTGCTGGATTCGAAGCTCAGAACTTAAAAAGATCCAAGCTTTGGGACTTCGAGGACTCGCTCATCCAGATCTGGTGCTCGGCGATCGTCAACGCCAAATAAGGCAAGAGTTCGAGAGGACCGGATCTCAGATCTACGCAGGCATACTCCGGATCAAAGCATGGTCTTTGATCCCGAGATTTGGGCGATTATTTCCTTGGTGAACTAATCCCCCCCCCGGCTATTATTTCCTTGGTGAAATAATACCCGTCGTACTGCGTAGATCCGACCGGATCTAGATCTCGCGGTGGTCAACGGATAAACCCCGGCGCAGGCGAAGAACCCACGCAAGCGAGCGACCGCAAAACCGGAGCTCGTGATTTGTTCGACAAACAAGAGAAAAGTTGTAATTTTTATTTCTTTTATTTGATTTTCATTGTAACCGGATCTTATAAAAAGACCGGATCTTTGTCACCGAAAAACTGTTACTGAGAGTGCAATGGAATCAATGAAGAAGAAAGCAACGATTTTTCCCGCGAACAGTGAGTTTTTACCCATAAGAATATTTTAAAGTGCGAGTCAAATCAAGATTCTCAAATCACTTTGGTGAATATCTACTATTATATGCAATGCAACCCTAGAAATTTAAAGCAACTACAAAAGGATGGTCAAGAAAAAATCTTATTTTTTTAATTATGGTTAACAATCAAACAAATGTGAAAAAGATAGCTCTTTTTTAAATTTATTATCTTGTTAGTAAATGTCCAAGTGAAGGGTGAATTTTTATTATGGTTGACAAAACTAAAATGTCTTTCTTTTTTAAATCTGAATTGTCTCTAATTGTGAGGAACTAACTAAAAGGGTAGAATTGAAAATAGTAGAAAGAAGAGTTACCAAAAGCAATTCTTTAAACTCCTTAATCTCCAATTGTTGGTCTTCAAGCTCCAAGTGGTTCCTTTACAAGAAAACGCACAAGTTAAGAATCAAAATAATTAAAATCCTACTTAATAGAACCTTCCCCGGCAGCGGCGCTAAAAATTTGACGGGGCATAAATGTATACCTCTAGAGTTACAAGTGCGCAACCAATCAAGTTATAGTATAAAAAATTATCGATCCCACGCGAAAGGTGTTTGTAGGCGGAAATCAAAATCGGATCTTATGTTGTGTGTGTCAATTAAGAGTGATGAATGTGATTGTGGAGAGATAGAGAGAGTGAGAGTGATTGTACGTAAATAAAAACAAAACGAGATGTAGAGTGGAGAGATAAAGAGTGAATGTGATAAAGTGTAAATATAAACAAAACTAACAAAAGGGAAGAAAAAAAGATAAAAGAAATAAAATCAAGAAACAAATGGGAGGAAAATCAAGAAATAAGGGAAAAAAACAAGAAAGTAAGAGATGGAGGATTCAATTTAAGCTATAAGAAAACTAGAATTGAATTCACTAGCTAATCTCACTTATAAAATATGAACCATTATCTTTTTATCACATTCTACTTTAGATTTATTATGTATAGACTATCAAACAACTTAAGGAAAGTATAACCTATCAAATTATCATCCAAGTAAAATTAATACTCATGAAAAGAATAACAACTAAATAGTAATTCCATAGTTCCTTTTACCAATTAGTTATTTAGTTGAATATCTTAAACATAAACAATTTAAGCATAAGAGAATGATTACCAAATTATAAAAGAAATAAAACTAGTTTCATGCAGTTTCTAGAGTTCCTACAAGTATTAATTCCACATCTTTTAAAAAGGACAATTCCCTAGAGGGTTCTAGCCTCAAGGCCAATCCAAGAAAATGAAAATAAATACAAATAAAAACTACTAACCTCAAGGTGAATAGTGCAGAAAAATAAATCTAAAGTACAAAATAAATTGCAAGAATTTAATACAAGAATTTAAGCAAGAAAATAAAGACATGAAAGTATATCTACTCTATAAGCATGAAAATGAATCTAAGGCAAGAGCGTTCTATCTCTTGGCTATTTAAACAAGAAAATAAAGTAAAAGGATAAATCTATTAACAAAGAGAAAATTTACTTCACAAGAGGGTTATAGCCCAAGGTGATAGCAAAATCTATCTGTTAGATCCTTTGTTTTGATGATGATTTACAAACACCATTATTGTTGCTAATTGTTTATTGAGCTATATTGTAGATCACATATTATTAGCACCTTTTATGGAGGATTGGATGGAAAATGAGCTATAACGATAATATCCAAGGAGGTGGAGGTAAAGTGATGAAACAATGCTTTCAAGAGCACCATATGCATAAGAAGCTTCATCTACTCAAGAGAAAATATCAAGACTCAAGTCATGTATTTCTATGTGAGGGATATTTGCTATTTTATTTTTCTCTCTAGTACTTAATGTAGGCAAGTAGTTTGTTGATTACATTTGAAGCTCATGGGATATCACACTTATACACTTTCAAAACTCGTATTTTGGTACTTTTGCTAAAATGATTATTTTCACACATACGAGGACCTTTTTGCAAAATTCCTTTTCAAAAAAATTTATTAAAATGTTTATAAACTATTCCTAAAGTTTTACATTTTTTAACAGAGCCTTGAAACTCAATTTCAAAATCGATTCAAGCTGATAATCAGTTATCAGTCGACTGACCAGTCGACTGATGTGTCGACCGATGAAATTGCCTGTAATCATCAAAAGTTTATGTTTTGTTTTGGTCGATTGACCAGTCGATTGATGAATTATCAGTCGACTGAAAATGATCGTCAATCGACTGATGAGCTAGTATTTGAATACAATATTCAGCTCATCAGTCGACTGATGATTCTTGTCAGTCGACTCATAAACAGTCTCACTGCTAGTTTTTCTCAGAATCTGTTTCTCGGTTTTTGGGAGATTTCTACTGGTTCTTTAGGGTTTTGGCTGTTGTTTTCTCTTCCTATAAATACCCAACAACCCCAACTACTTCAGTAACCAAGCTTTCATTGCAAATCTCTTGTGTTTGAGTTTATTGTTTTCAAAGAGCTTCAACTTTTATTTGCTTTCATTATTTCAAAGCCCACATCCCAAGCTTCAATTGCAATCTCCTCTTGCCATAGGGCTACTGTAAACAGAGAGTTTATCTTCGAATTACAATTGTTGTGAGCTTGATATCGTGGAGATCTACTATGTGGTTGTGAGATCTCAGTGGAGATCATTGTGTAGAAAAGTTCCGGCTTCCAAACAAGGTGTGTAGTAGATTTCTCCTTGAGAGTGGGGAGCAGGGACGTAGGTCAGCGGACCGAATCTCGTAAACATACCGCATGTCATCAATTAGCTGACTATCTCTATCCCTACTCTCTTTTATTATTATTGCATTTCATATTTGTGTGTGGTTTGTTGGAATATCTTTTAATTGCATATTATTTGTCCATAAACCCTCCCCCCTAGGACCTTTCAATTGGTACCAGAGCAAGGTCTCTACTATTTTTAGGCTTAAACCCCTTAGAGAAAAGATCATTATGGAGGCTTCTATGAATATGCATATGCTAGAAGGACAATCTACCACTAGACCACCTCTTTTCACCGGTAGCAACTTTGCCTATTGGAAAGCTAGGATGAGAATTTATTTACAATGCATTGACCTTGATATTCTAGACATTGTGGAGAAAAATATGTTAAGAAGCTTAGTAGTGAAATGACCGAGGATGAGAGGAAATTAGCTAACCTTAATATTGAGGACATGAATGCACTAATTTATGGTCTTACCCCCAATGAATATAAGAGAGTTTCTACATGTGCAATCGCACACGAAATTTGGGAGAAGCTATGCATTACCCATGAGGGAACCCCCAAGTGAAGGAGTCTAAGATTAGTGGACTCATGCATGATTATGAACTTTTTAAAATGCTTCCAAATGAATCTATTGATTCTATGTTTTCTCGGTTCACTAACATCATGAATGAATTACATGGTCTTGACAAGGTTTTGGAGAATCAAGAGATGAATTACAAAATTCTTCGCTCTTTGATGCCGGCTTGGGAACCTAAAGCCACGACCATCGAAGAAGCTCATGACCTCTCAACTCTCACTCTTGATGGACTTATTGGCAAGCTCAAGGTCCATGAAAAGAAGATCAATGAGAAGAAAGAAGCAATCCCAAAAGCAACCAAGGAGCCACCCCAAAAATCAAAGTCCATAGCTCTCAAGGGAGCAATCAACGATTCGTCCTCCTCGGATAGTGAAGATGATGTCTCAAGAGAAATGACACACCTCTCTAGAAGAATATCAAAATTAATCAAAATAAATAAAAAATTTAAGAATCAATCTAATAACAAATTTCCTTCTCCTATAAGTAAATGCTTTGAATGCAATGAACCAGGACACTTAGCTAAGGATTGTCCCAAGCTCAAGAAGAAGTATTTGAAATATAAGAAGAAGAATGCTATGTATGCTGGTTGGGATGAGTCTGAACCAAGCGATTCAGATAGTGAATCTCTTTATATGCAATGTGAACTAGAAGTGGTTTTAGAAGAATTAAACTTTGAATTTAAAAAATTAGCAAAAGAATATTCTTCATTCAAAAATTATATGTTTCTTGTGATTTTAAGTATGAGCAACTACAATCTTCTCTTGCTTTAAAAGATGAAATGATAGGAGATCTAGACTTTGAAAACAAATAACTAAGATCCAAAGTTGTGAGATTAGAGATTGAAAACAATAAAATTAAATCTAATCATGATTACTCTAGTCATCATCATGTTAATAGAAAATGGTATCAATCTCATGCTCCTACATACAAGAAAAGCTTTTTGTGCACATATTGTATGAAGTATGGTCATATTTCTACTCATTGTAGGATTAAGAATAACACTGTCAATGTGGGTACCCAAAGGTACCAAAAATACTAACACTCAAGGACCCAAAGCTTGGGTACCTAAAGGTTCTACAACTTGTTTGTATGTAGGGAACGTCTCGCACAAGACGTAAGGAGTTGTGGTAGCTTGATAGTGGTTGCTCTCATCACATGACGGGCAATAAAGAATTATTTGTAACCCTATCAAGGATTGAAGGAGGCTATGTCTCCTTTGGTGGCGGCGAGAAAGGTAAAATCGTAGGAATCGATTTTATTGGTAAGATACCTTCTCCCGTAATTGAAGATGTATATTTTTTTAAAGGTTTAAACCATAATCTTCTTAGAATTAGTCAATTAAGTGACAAAGGCTTTGACATTATTTTTAAACCGAATAAATGTATTGTTAGTAGAAATGATAAAATCATTTTTGTTGCTTTTAGAAGATCTAATGTTTATATTTTTGAGATGAATGAGCTCTTAGATCAAGATGTAAAGTGCCTTGCCGCGGTAAATGGGGATCCTTGGATTTGGCACAAGAAACTTGGACATGCTAACATGAAGCTTATATCTAAGTTATCCAAGAAGAATTTAGTAAGAGGGCTAACAAATCTATCTTATATTAAGGATTCTACTTGTGAGGAATGCGCTAAAAAGGTAAACAAACTAAGACTTCCTTCAAATCCATAAATGAGGTATCCACTGCTAAACCTTTACAATTATTGCATCTTGATCTCTTTGGACCCATGTGTGTTGCCTCTCTAGGAGTCAAACACTATGTTTTTGTTATTGTTGATGATTTCTCTCGTTTTACATAGGTAATTTTTCTTGCTAATAAAGATGAATGTTTTGAAGAGTTTTCTCATTTTGTAAAAATAATTGAAACTAAAAAAGATTTAAAAGTTATTAAAATTAGAAGTGATCATGGTGGAGAATTTCAAAACAAATTCTTTAATGATTTTTGTGCTTATTATGGTATAACACGTGTTTTCCCTCCTAGAACACCCCAACAAAATGGTGTTGTTGAACGAAAAAATAGAACCATACAAGAGATGACACTCACAAAAATAATCTCTTATAGTTTGCCAAAATATTTTTGGGGAGAAGCTGTTAATACGGCTTGCCATGTTTTAAATCGTGTTTTGATTAGCCCTTCTTTTAAGAAAACTCCTTATGAACTATTTTTTGAAAAAAACTCCACATATTGAATATTTTCGTATATTTGGTTGTAAATGCTTTATCTTAAATACTAAAGACCACTATGATAAATTTGATTCAAAAATTAATGTTGGGATAGTTTTGGGATATGCTCCTAGAATCAAGGTTTATAGAGTTTTCAACAAGTGAACACTCGTTGTTGAAGAGTCTATAAACGTTACTTTTGATGAATCTAATATTGGTTTACAAGAAAATTTGCCTAGGAATGATGATGAGATTGAGGAAGGAATGGAGCTCTTGCAACTAAATGATAAATCCTCAACGAACGCACCAATTGATGGGAAGAACATAAATGAACAAACTCAAGAAGAACTCCCCAAGGCTTGGAAGTTTGCACCGGATCACCCTAAAGACCAAATTACAGGGCATCCATCCAAAGGCATTTTGACTCGCTCAAAAGCAATGAGCGAATGTGGTAATGTAGCATTTTATCCTAAATAGAACCTAAACGTATTGATGATGCTTTAAAAGATGAGTTTTGGATTTTTGCTATGCATGAAGAGTTGAATAACTTTCAAAGAAATAATGTTTGGAAATTAGTTCCTAGACCAAATAATACTTCTATTATTGGAACTAAATGGGTTTTTAGAAATAAGCTTGATGAGGTTGACATAGTAACTAGAAATAAAACTCGTTTAGTTGCCCAAGGATACAATCAAGGAGAGGGCATAAACTATGATGAAACTTTTGCACCGGTTGCAAGATTGGAATTTATTAGAATGTTTTTGGCCTTTGCAAGTTTTAAAAATTTTAAATTATTTCAAATGGATGTCAAAAGTGCTTTCCTAAATGGTTTTATTGAAGAAGAGGTTTATGTTGAGCAACCCCCCGGCTTTATTGATTCATCTTTTCCAAATCATGTATACCAGGTTCAAAAAGCTTTATATGGGTTAAAACAAGCTCCTAGAGCTTGGTATGCTCACCTCTCAAGTTTTCTCATTAAAAATGGTTTTTCAAAAGAAACAATTGACAATACTCTTTTTGTTAGAAAATAGAAAAATGATTTCATTTTAGTTCAAATTTATGTGGATAATATTATTTTTGGTGCCACTAATGAATCTTTATGCAAGGACTTTTCTAAAGTAATGCAAGATCAATTTGAGATGAGTATGATGGGAGAGCTCACCTTTTTTCTCGGCCTCCAAGTTAAACAATCCAACAATGGTATCTTCGTATCACAAAGCAAATATGCTAGGGAGTTGGTAAAAAAATTCGGGATGGAAAGTTTAAAACATGCCCCAACTCCAATGAGCACCACCATCAAGTTGGATGCGGATGAAAGCGGTGAAAAGGTAAGCCAAAGCTATATCGAGGTATGATAGGTAGTCTTATTTATCTCACCGCTAGTAGGCCAGACATCATGTTTAGTGTTCGTGCATATGCACGTTTTTAAGCTTCTCCTAAAAATCTCATTTGATTGCGGTTAAAAGAATTATTAAATACATTAATGTCACCTTAGAACTTAGTTTGTTTTATCCTAAAAATACATCTTTTGATTTTTGTGGCTATTGTGATGCCGACTTTGCCGGTTGTAGGGTGTACCACAAAAGTACGAGTGGTACTTATCAATTTTTGGGTAATTCCCTTATATCTTGGGCATCCAAGAAACACAATTATGTTGCTTTGTCCACTACAGAAGCGGAATACATTACTGCCGGCTTATGTTGTGCACAACTTTTGTGGATGAAACAAAATTTGGTTGATTTTGATTTACACTTTCATGATACAAATTTTTTTTGTGATAATACTAGTGCTATCAATATCTCAAAATTTCTGTTTTGCCTAGAACCAAACATATAGATGTACAACATCACTTCTTGCGTGATCATGTTGAACAGAAAGATATTTCCCTTGTTTATATTGACACCAAATCTCAATTAGAGGATATCTTTACCAAACCCCTTTGTGGAGTTGATTTTTGTCGTATTAGAAATGAATTAGGCATGTGCATCCTTTAAAAAATATCTTTTTGTCTATTTTTTTCTTTTCTTTGCTTTACCATTGTCATATTTTTTTTCTTGATCCTAAAATGTCAAGCCATGCTTAAGCACACACGGGTACCAAGAGGAGTGTAGAGGTGAGAGACCGGAGTCATCCCAAGAGGAGTGGGGTAGGTGGTAATGCCTTGAGGTAGATCGTAATTCCTAACACTTGAGGGAGACACGGGTAGGCTAACACTTGAGGTGTATTTGTGTGGGTTTTTAGCATGCATATTATCTTTATTTTACCCTATTTTTGATGGTGACAAAGGGGGAGAAAAATCTCCTCATTTGTGCACATAGTAAGGGGGAGCCTTATAGATAGGGGAGCAACTATCTAAAAGCCAAATAATCTATTTATATTTGCTCTTGCATAATGGTTGTTTGTCATCATCAAAAATTGGGAGATTGTTAGATCCTTTGTTTTGATGATGATTTACAAACACCATTATTGGTGCTAATTATTTATTGAGCTATATTATAGATCACATATCATTAGATCACAAAAACAACTGCACAATCGGTTTCAATGCTCACTGATAACGTTTACAACTCACACAATTGTCAATACATAATAACCTCCTCTAAGTGTTGGCCTACCCGTGTCACCTTCCTCAAGTGTTTGTATTTACTATCTGTCCGTAGGCTTTACAACCAATGTCACTTCTCTTGGAATTGACCACGGTTTCTCCCAACCACTCCTCTAAGTGTCCTTTTGTATTACAACTTATTCTCAACAATAAAGCTCAAATTGGTTGTGTGTGAAATTAATGAGTAAAAATGTAATCAAACTCAAATTAATTTAGCAAATATAAATATAATTAATTAAATATAAATAATCTAGATAATTGAGTTTAGAAAACTTCTCTAAGAACAAGAGAGATAGAGGTTTGAAGATGAATGCTCAAAACCGAATTTGATCTCCTTCTCTTGTAAAACTATTTGCATAAACAAACACACTTGATTTTTCTTTCAAAAACCCTTAAACAAACTTGCAAAACCTTTTCTAAACTTTCATAATAAAATCTAAGTGTTGAGGACTATATATAGTCTCTCAACATGTCAGCCCAAATCAAAGGAAAGCACAAAAACTGAGGTAAAAGCCACAAAAACTGCAATCTGAAAAAACTAGCTGTTACTGCAACGGATCTATCATTGGTCAACTGTTGGTCATGCATCAGTCGACCGAAAGAAGGTCTTTGGTTGACTGGTTGTAGATGATCAGTTGATTGATGAGCAAAACTCAGATTCTAGAAAAATGGTCTGATCGATGGACCGGTGGAGGTTAATCGGTCGACCGGTGGAGGTTTATCGGTCGACTGGTGCACTATTCACAAAACATGAAAAACTAAAAATCTGATTTTATAAATTCATTTTAAAATAGTAAAACAACTTTAGAAATTATAAAATTTATAAAAATGTTTCTACACATGAAGGTAATGATAGAGAAAAAAGTTCTAAAATATCACTTCGTATTTGTGAGAAATCACTGTTTAAAATAGATATTCCAGATTTTGAAAACTGTTGAATACTTAATTTTGTAAAATCAATTAAAACTTGTTAAAGAAGAAAATTTTCAAATTTTATTTTCCAATTGTGAAAACTCATGTGTTTTTTGCAAACTATTCAAGATACAAAATCTCTGAACACTTGGTTTTTGATGAAATTCTTTTAAATAAACTTTAAGATTATTTTTAATGGATTTATAGACTTTATAAAAGTTGTAAACCTTTATCATAAAGTCAATAAACCAAGAGTGAGTTATTTTATAAAAGAAGCGTATAATGTAATAAAACAAAATAACGTGTATATGTATGGTATGAGCTTTAAGCATTAACAACACATGAAGTATAAACTAAAAACTAATATACCCAAGGCAAATAATCTTCAATTAGCTCGTCTTGGTTATGGATGAAGCGATGATGAATCTTGACTTGAATTACGATAGCTTCATTCCGATTTCCACCAACCTCCTTTGAATGTGATCGTGAAAGCACAAGTTCATCCAACCTTCAACACGAATCTTTGTGTAGGATTCCTTACAAGTAAATACAAACACTCGACAAACAATGTTAGGAATTGTTTGTTAATCATCAAAACTAGATTAGATAGTAGAATCATAAACATGAGACCTAACAAATGTGTATGTTCATGAAAACCTGTCGACTAAAATCACCTATGGTTGGTTGACTGATCCTTAGGATCGGTCGACCGATAGATGCACAAAGTTGGGTTTTAGGTCAGGTCAGTTTGGGTCTTGTTTAATCACACACACACACACACACAGACAAACACACATGATTACACCTAAATTTCTCACTTTTCTTTCATCTCTCATGTTCTGAATAGTAGCCACCTCCTCTCAAAACCCTAGAGATCCCTCTTTTGAGTTTAGTGAAGCTTTGAGAAGCAAAAAGACCGAGAGGAGAGCGAAATCTACGGTTTTTGGCGAAGGAGGATCATGTCTCTCGCGTGTGTAGGAGCTCAACACAAAATTTTTTATTGCGAGTTTCATCTCCTCCAATCTCATCCCCATTTTCTTAGTTTTATTGGAGTTTTAAAACCTAATTTATGAGTAAAGATCATCTCTTTAATCTATGACGTAAAGATCTAATCTTTCTGATTTAAAGTTTATGAAACAGATTCTTTGATTTAGGTATAAGATTTGAAATAGATCTAACTTGAGATTTTGTTAAAGTTATTTGTTTTCATGATGATTTTACAAACATAAACATGCTAGGGTTAGTAGATCCCCTCAAGTTGATGATTGTGATTTCATGTAGTAAAGTAAACCCTAAATACCCAAAACAAGATTTTTGTACATGTGTTCTTTTGAAAAATTTTGATTTTTGTAATTATAGAGAAAACCCTAAAATTTGATTTGTCACAAGAATCGGTCGACTGATCAGAAGGATCGGTCGACTGAATAGGACTTTAGGAGCTAAAATTATCGCTCTAGTCGGTCGACTGATCAAAGTAATTAGTCGACCGATTGGTATGCAGGACTAGAGATTTTCTCTCTGGTCAGTCGACCGAACATAGGCATCAGTTGACCGATCAGGGCTTGTTTGTATGTGCATGTTCGTTTACGTTACCTCCGGTCGACTGATGGGGTATTTCGGTCGACTGATTTGAGCTGTTTTGCATAAGTTGATTTACCATGCGCATTTGGTCACAAACACGAAGTACGAGCTGTACGTAGATATACATAAGTGACCATGATAGTGCACGTATTGGGTTTGAGTACGCATGAGCTTTGGAGGTGCGAATTCTAAATTTTTGAGTTAATCAAGATAGAGAGTGACATATGTTTCATTTTACGGTAGTTTTGAATACTTGGGTGGGGTTAGTTGGTGCACCGCAATGAGATCATGGTTAACTATACACAGAGTGCGTTAGTTGGTGTACTGCAATAAGACCATAGTGGATTACACTCCATTATGCATCATTGTGTTCCGGATTAGGTTGATATACCCATACTCTGCAGGTTGTTGCGTAAGGTATTGAGCCGCAAAATATTACGATGAGCCACAAGATATTATGAGCACCTATACTCCACACCATTTTCTTTGTAGAGGATCATATAGAACCGTGATACTTACCCCGAGGTTAGTATTTGTAGGCGTATAAAATTGCCTATAGGTCCCTTAGCTTAGCTCAGCAC
>BQKN01040951.1:0-13098 GCA_022839385.1 Asparagus kiusianus | reverse complement strand
AGACAAAACAGTAACAAATTAGAGATATCAAAGTTCTACAAGACAAGGTCTCTGCATAAAGTTTACGTGGGGCTATAAAAGCAACCGATGAGAGCATTTACGTAGCACTACGACACTAGTAAAAGATAATTTCTACCAAAAGTGTAAAGGATGTTGCATTGCTATCCCTTTGGTGTCCATACACTAAAAAGTTGCCAAATTAGCTCGAGTGAATCTAACAGTATGTAAACTAACCCCCTCCCCCACATGCAAAGGTCTAATAGTGTATAAACTGATCACTATATTTCATTGCACTTTTATACCATTATTATTTATTTTATTGAATAACTTAACTTATAAATAATGGTAGTTTTATAAATTTATAGGTAATAAATGATTTATCAAATAAGAGATAAAAGAAGTTTAAAATACGTCTTCTTAAAACCCATTAGAAGCTTAAAGGAAATCTGCAAAGGCAAAAAAGTATGAAAAATCGAGTCAATAAGTCAATAGAAGAAAATATAATATGTTAATTTCAAACTAATCATTTACTAATTGATTAGCTAGTTAATTAGCTAATCGATGAGCTAATCAATTATGTTGTAACAGAAATGTATTAATAACTGATTTTGATTTTTTGAAGCTCAAGACTAATCTAAGGGTTGTGGTTAATTATTATGTTCTATTAATAAGGGTAGAGAGTGAATGTTAGGGATATGTAAAAATTTTGTTAACTCCTTTTTAGAGAAGTGGGCCACTTTAATTGAGAAAGCCTCTTAAAATTGTAAACTTTAGTTTACAATAAATAAAAAAATTGTCCTTTTTAAATTTTGTTCTTCATCTGTTTTGATGACGAAGATGAAGATAAATATTTGCTTCACAAGAAGCCAACTCCTTGTCATGTAAGTTTTTATTTTTCTCTTTTATTTTCTTATTTTAGAATTACATGTTTTAGAATTTAATTTCTTAGTTTTATTTTATATTTTGTAGTGTAGATTTATTAATTTGTAGCGTAGATTTTTTAATGCTTTATAGTGTAAATTTATTTTCTTACTTTTTTATTTCATGCTTTGTAGTGTAGTTTTTTATATTTACTTCTTTTTTTTTGCTTTGCAGTTTAGATTTATTTTTATTTTATGCTTTATAGTTTAGATTTTAATTTTTTTCTTTTAATTCCTATTATGAGTAGCTAATCTCTTTAGGATTTCTAGGATTAGATAAAACTAGTTTAGTTTCCTTTTAGTTTTTGAATTGCTCTCTGTTCGCGGTGAAAATCGAGTCTTTCTTCATTGACGTCATTGCTATCTTAGTTAACTTTTTTTTTGTTACAAAGATCCGGTCTTTTTATAAGATCCGGTTATAATAAAATTAAAGAAAATAAAAAAGATTACAACTTTCTCCTTTTGCCGAACAAATCACGAGCTCCTGTTTTTCGGTCGCTCGCTTGCGTGTGTTGTTTGCCTGCGCCGGGGTTTATCCGTTGACCACCGCGCGATCTAGATCCGGTCGGATCTACGCAGTACGATGGGTATTATTTCACGAAGGAAATAATAGCCGGGGGGATTTATTTCACCAAGGAAATAGTCGCCCAAATCTCGAGATCAAAGACCAAGCTTTGATCCGGAGTACGCCTGCGTAGATCTGAGATCCGGTCCTCTCGAACACCTGCCTTTTTTGGCATTGACGATCGCCGAGCACCAGGTCTGGAAGAGCGAGTCCTCGAAGTCCCAAAGCTTGGATCTTTTTTAGATCTGAGTCTTGAATCCAGCAGAGTTTCGCCTCTCCAAAAATTCCAACCCTTGAACAAATGAACCACCTCTCCTATTTGTAGGCAACCAGAACTGTGCCTACGCACAGGTGGCCGACACGCCTAGTCACCTTGAGGTGGCTAGGCTGCCGAGCCACCTCAGGGTGGCTCGGTTTGAGCCGAGCCACCTTGAGGTGGCTCGGTTTCGGCCGAGCCCCTCTAGGTGCAATGTTCCATCGTTTTTTCGTCGTTGTATCTGTCCGTGATTCAGTTGTGTGGTTGATTTGTTCGGACTCGATTCGTTGACCTGATTTGGCAGTAAATCCGGTTCCTGATTTGGCAGTAAATCCACTTCTGAGTTCGAGTCCGAAACTGATCTTGATTCGATCGTGATTCGTCCGAGTCCGCTCTTGGTTGGATGACTCGTTGATTCCTCAACCCGTTGGCTTGATTCTGCACGCGAGTGGATTTATTCTATTGTTTGAGTGTGGTTCGTCAGCTTCGTAGCCTTGTTAATCCGCTTCGTCGCGTATCATCCGGCTTCGGTGTTGCGAGCTGACGGTCGTGTTTGGATACGTCGCCCGATGGTCGGTTTGTCGAATCGGCGTCGTCGAGCTGTGTTAAGGGACCTATAGGTAGTTTTATACGCCTACAGATACCCCCTCCAAAGTATTTCAGCCTCGTTCTTTTATAGAAGAGTCTGGAATACTTTGGATATGATTGTCCTGTCCTTCAATCGGTAACGACGGGATATTTGGAATGGCTTCTATTCTTGATTCCTTCAGTCCTCCAGGCTATTCGGTGCTTTGTCGAATATCTGTAAGGATTCCGGTGCTGCATTTATTGTCTGATCGTCTGTCGGAATTTTGAACTTGAAGTCGATTCTTGATTTCCTGACTTTTTAGCTCGAGTTTGTTGTTTCAACATAGAAGTGACCATCGGTCGTCGGCATTGAATCATCATTTACAACACGTTGTCCGGCGTTTGAGCTTCCTTGTGACGCGTTGTCCGGCGTCTAAGCTTCATTGTGACGCGTTGTCCGGCGTCCAGGCTTCATTGCAACACGCTGTCCGGCGTTTGACACAGTTTATACTCGTATGTCTTCTGGAGTATACACAGTTTAAGCTCTTAAGGAATTGGATCGTGGCAGATACTTGAGTCACGAGACCAATCCATAGAATTGATGCATAAAGGACTCGTATTTATAGAATTTTTGGAAAATTCTCAGCCATCAACGGGTTTGATAAACCTTTACCGACTACCGTTTGAGTCGGGCTAGCATGCGGATTGTTTAAGTCCGTTCCGCAAGTGACGTTAAGATAAAAGAGTTAACCCTTTTAGTGCTACGATATTGAATACGTAGACTTCGTCTTTCTCCTGTGAAAAGACTAAACAGCAACGTGTATGAGACGTTGACT
Organism: Asparagus kiusianus; assembly: GCA_022839385.1. Lineage (NCBI taxonomy): Eukaryota > Viridiplantae > Streptophyta > Magnoliopsida > Asparagales > Asparagaceae > Asparagus > Asparagus kiusianus. The sequence continues at coordinate 9,954 of BQKN01040951.1, read as the reverse complement.
TAGGATTTTTGGTAAATCCTCAGCCTTTAACGGATTTGACGTGCTCTTACCGATTACCGTTTGAATCGGGCTTACATGCGAATTGTTTAAATCCGTTCCGCATGTGACGTTGTGCTAAAGGAATGAACTCCCTTAGACTTTATGCTATGATGTTGAATACATAGGCTTCGCCACTTGTTACGAGAATAGGCTACCCGGCGACGCGTGTTAGGCGTTGACTTTAGGATTTTTGGCTAACCCCCAGCCTTCAACGGATTTGATTAGCCTTTACCGACTACCGTTTGAGTCGGGCTAGCATGCGGATTGTCTAAATCCGTCCCGCATGTGACGTTGCGCTAAAGGAATGAACTCCCTTAGACTTTGTGCTACGATTTTGAATACGTAGACTTCGCCATTATTACGGGAATAGGTTACTCGGTAACGTGTATTAGACGCTGACTTATCCTCACTTAGGTTTCGGGATAAGATACCCTAAAATCGAACTCTGGTGTCTTTTTCTGCGGAGAAAGACTAAACCGGCGGCGCGTGTTAGGCGTCGGCATATCCATTCTTAGGATTCATGATGAAATTCCCCATGCGTGTAAGGCATGGATTTTGGTGTTATTAATAACAACCTGCCACAATGTTGAATATGTGGGCGAGTGTTCTTTTTAATGGTTAAGAACTAACCGGCAGCGCGGGTTAGGCGCAGACTTATCCCTTCTTAGGTTTCAGGATAAAATACCCTAGAATCGAACTCTGGTGTCTTCTTCTACGGAGAAAGACTAAACCGGCGGCGCGTGTTAGGCGCAGACTTATCCCTGCTTAGGATTCGGGATAAACTTCCTAGAATCGAACTCTAAATTCTTGAAAAATGATTGGTGTGGGAAGGAAGAATTTTATATTCTATTCCCCGAACAAGGAAGGAAGAATTTTATATTCTATTCCTTGATTCTGGAAAGGAAGAATTTTATATTCTATTTCCAGTGCAAGAAAGAAACTAGAAGTGGGATCTCCACTCCGAGAATCCGGAAGATCTAAATAAGCTTACCTTTTATAGGATCGGTTATCTAGATGAGTTTTTCGTTTATCGAAATGAAGTTTCAGCTTTGGTTATAACCATGAAGAGGTTTAACCAAAGAGAAAAGAGGGGAGTTCTTTCGTTTATCGAAAGGAGGCTCTGAATTGAAAGTGGGCCTCTTGTTCGTGGAAAGAATCAAGAGGGGAATTTGTGGGTGGCTTAAGCCAGAAAGACAGTTTTTGGTGGACTCACTGTCAATTAAAATTAATCAGTGAGAGATTTTGGTGATGAAAAATGATTTTGGGTTATCCTCTAGAATATTAAGTGTAATATTCTTTGAGGAACTTCCCGATAAATGGGTTATCCTGAATGTACTAGGGATAGTACTTTTTCAGGAACTTCCCATTTATTGGCATTAATTGCCTGACGCCCTCTAGAGAAACGAGGCGATATGCACCGTTTGAGTAGACTGTGTCTATCACAAACGGTCCTTCCCATTTGGGTTCGAACTTACCCTTCTTCTTGGAATTAAGGATTATCGGTCGGCGAGCAGCGAGGACCAGATCTCCTTCCTTGAAGCTTCTCTGTCGGACTCTTTTGTTAAAAGCCCTAGATATTCTGGCTTGATAAAACTCAATGCGTTGTTGAGCTTCAGTCGTCATCTCTGTTGCGAGAGCGATCCGAAGGGATGAGATTTGGATTTTCAAAGGCAGCACGGTTTCACATCCGTATACCAATGAATACGGGGTGGCTCCCGTAGGTGTGCGTACGGTGGTGCGATAAGCCTAGAGTGCTTCACCGAGTTTATCGTCCCAGTCTCGTTTATTGGTTTTCACGAGCTTTGATAGGATCTTAATGATCGTCTTGTTGAAAGCCTCAGCTAATCCATTCGCAGCGGGATAATAAGCTGTTGACGAAACATCTTGAATCTTGAACTTGTCACAGAACCTGACGAAAGCGTTGCTTATGAACTGTGGACCGTTGTCATGAATGATCCGTCTTGGCACGCCGTGTCGGTATATGACATGATGCTTGATGAAATTGATGACGTTGTTCGTCTTCACTTCTTTAAGCGGAATCGCTTCAGCCCACTTTGAAAAGTAATCCGTGATTGTGAGAATAAATCGATCGCCTTTGACTGAAGGGGGAAATATAGGACCGACAATGTCCATACCCCAAGTCTCGAATGGCCAGGACGTGGTTGACGTGTGCAACCGCTCTGGTGGTTGGTGCATATAATTTGCATGCACTTGACAAGCGTGACATCCTCGTGCGTATTCTATTGCGTCACGCACCATTGTTGGCCAAAAATACCCCATTCTTCTGATGCGATCATACAGCTTGGGACCAGGCTGATGCGCACCGCATTCTCCTTCGTGTGCTTCCTTAAGAACTTCTTCTGCTTCTTCGTTCGAAAGGCATCGGAGGAGCAAATCATCGTACCCTCGACGGTATAATGTACGGGTCTCGGCATTATAGAAGAACCTTGGTGCTCTTCGGCGGATAGATTCTCTTTCTTTTACATCCTCCGGTAAAATACCATATTGGACGTAGTCAATGATGGGAAAATGCCAATCTCGGGACTCAGACCTGATTTGAGTTGAGTTCACCTCCTTGGCGTTTACGTTTCTATCATCTTCCTCTTTGATATCCATATTGTATATGGGTATGCAGAGTTGATGCGATCTTACTGTGACTAGCAGTTCAGTTTCGGGCGGCTGCGCGAGTGAGACTGCTAGTGCTGCCAGTGCATCCGCATAAGCGTTCTGGAGACGAGGGATGTATTCAATAAAGAATTCTTCGAAAGAATCTGCCATTTTGACGGCCTCCTGGTGGTATGGGATCAGGTCTTGGTTCCTGACTTCATACTCTCCACGGACTTGGTTGACTATCAATTGAGAATCCCCAAAAGCTTCGAGATATTCGACCCCCAGCTCCTTGGCGAAACTGAGTCCAATGAGGAGCGCGTTGTACTCGGCTACGTTATTAGAACATGGATCTGTCAGTGAATAAGCCCGAGGCATTACATGCTTCCCCGGGGAAACTAAGACAACTCCAACTCCGGAGTAGACTTTAGGACATCCGGGGGTTACTGCCTTATTAACTGCTCTCGAAGCACCATCAAAGTATAATTGCCATACTTGTTGATGCGACGTGGTGTTAACCTCGTGGGTTTCATCCGGCAAGTCATCATATACTTCTGCCATATCTGTTGTCAGGCTTGCCGCCAAAAGATCACAAATCGCTTGTCCTTTGACCGACTTCTGCTGTTTGAAGTGCAAGTCATACTGGGACAAGAGAAGGGCCCATTTTGCTAACTGCTAATTCATCGAACCCGGTTGCATCATAAACACCCGTACCAGATTAACGTTAGAGATAACGTAAATCGTCTGTCCGACCAAGTAATGCCGCATCTTTTGTACTGCAAATACCAATACGAGGCATTCTTTCTCAATCATCGGATATCGGGACTCAGCGCCTACCAAAGTCCGACTTAAGTAATAAACTGGCTGTTCGTGACCATTATCATCGTCTTGTGCTAATAAAGCACTTATCGAATGGTTCATCGCCTTGATGTAAATCAAGAACGGTTTACCTAATTTTGGTGCGACAAGAACAGGAGGGTTCGTCAGATACGTCTTGATATCTTCGAGCGCTTTTTGGCAGGCGTCATCCCAAATAAATGACACACCTTTCTTGTTTAGCTTAGAGAACGGTTGGCACTTCCCAGAAAGATTTGAGATGAACCGCCGGATATAAGCTAAACGTCCTTGCAATCCTCTGAGTTCTCTTAGATTTCTTGGGGGTTGCAATTCATGTATCGCCTTCACCTTGTCAGGGTCGATATGTATACCTTTAGTGGTGACGACGAATCCCAGGAATTTTCCGCTGGACATTCTAAGGAAGGATTTGGTGGGGTTCATCTTCAATTGATGACTCCGCATGAGATCGAACATCGTCTTCAAGTCCTTGATGTGATCTTCTTTGTTGCGGCTTTTTACAACCAAATCATCAACGTAGCACTCGACCGTTTTCCTGAGGTGCTTTTGGAAAATCTTGGTCATCGCTCGTTGGTATGTGGCGCCTGTATTTTTTAGACCGAAAGGCATCACCGTGTAGCAGAAGACACCGAGGGGCATTCTGAACGCTGTATGCTTCTCATCATCCGGGTGCATCTTGATCTGGTTATACCCCAAAAAGCCATCCATGAAGGACATCCTCTCAAATCCGCACGTATTATCGATGATGACGTCCGTGATTGGGAGGGGAAAGTCGTCTTTCGGACATGCCGCATTCAGGTCCCTGAAGTCGATGCATATCCTGATCTTACCATTTTTCTTCATGACTGAGACAATATTAGCTAGCCAGTCTGGATGCTGCTCCTCTCGGATAAATCCCGAGTCGATCAACTTCTTAACCTCTGCCTCGATGGCTTCCATAATCTGCGGACAAAACCATCTCTGCTGTTGTTTGACAGGTTTGGCATCCGACTTGATATCGAGGCGATGCATTGCTACATTGGGATCGAGCCCTGGCATGTCTTCGTAGTTCCAAGAGAAGACGTCGATATATTCCCTGATGAGAGTAATTAATTCCTCCTTCTCATCTGGGGGAAGACTATCGCTGATGAATATGGGTTTTGGGTTGGCTTCATCGCCCATATTAATTTGGACTATTTTATCCTCGGTGGGGGGTTCCCTCTGTTCAAACCTATCGTCGTACTGCATGTTTAGGTGATGAACCCATGGGTCTTCCCACGTTGGCATTTGATCGTCGTCCTCCATCGTAGATGGATCAGCTGTAGTCATGTTCGACATTAGGGTTTTGAATACTTCCCCCAAACTTGTATCGGAGTCCCATTCTGAGGAATCTAACGAGTACCCATCTTTAGCCTTGTTAGCAATTTGATCGATAATTTGCCAACCACATTCATCATCAGACGAGGAAACGTAGACTAAGCCTCTTTTGTGACGGTAATAATCATCCGGTTTCCCTTTTGGTACATATGCCGCTTTGACTGGGATACGGGAACCTCGATCGAAGTATAAACCTTCTCCGAGTGTGAAATCATATCCCTGTTTTTCCATGAGCTTGCGCGCTTCCAGACTATACTTAGATAAATGCAGACCAGATTTGTCATCATCCTCATCTTCTCTTAGGAAATGATCTGGCAACGGAAAATTCTCTCCTTTACCGTAAATCACTTCTTTTTCGCCTCCTATTTTGGCGGGAACGATCAGGGTTGTTCCGAAAGAATGCTGGAGGTGTTTCTTGATTACATAAGATGATCGGATCGGCGTACATAAATCAGGCTTATCGTCTAATCCTTTTATCGCATCATCAAGAGACAATGAGTACTCTAAATCGTCTTTTATTTCACTATTGGCAAGTTGCCATTTACAACTGCCATTTGATGATTGTTCATCGTCAAGATTGATTATAAAGGGTACAATGTCATTTAAAACAAAACCACCATTGTAATCGAATCCGGCTTCGGAATCAGCTTCTTCTCCGCTGTCCGTGCTCTGGACCGATGGTTCCGTATCGGATTCGTTATCATAAAGGAGAGAGTCAGTGAAATAATTCTCAAACCCTTTAAATGGTTGCTTATCCACGACCACCGTCCTAACCCTTCCATCAGTGTCGACATATTTCAGACACTGATGTAGGGTGGAGGGAACTATAACGTTACTATGGATCCAAGGCCGACCCAGTAGTAAGTTATATGATGTCTCAGCATCAATCACGTAACACGTGACCTCCGTCTTCAGATCACCCATTTGGCACTTTATCCGGATCTTTCCCAAAGGCCTTGACCCGCTAGTGTTGAATCCGTAAATGACCGTGCCCGTGGACGCCAATTTGCTGACTGGAATGCCGAGGCTATGCATCAAGCGAAGCGGCATAATACTCACAGCGGAACCCGGATCCACTTTGATTCGGTTGACTTCGCTGGAGCCAATGTACCCAATGAAGTACAGGGGTCGATCATGGTTCGAATTCTTCGTCTGCATATCCTCTTTGGTGAATGTAATGCAGGGAAGGTTCTTGGCCGCTATATTGTATTGTTGAACTGACGGTTCTGGCTCTTCCGGTACCGGCTTGATCCGAGTGAGGAATGCTTCTGAATCGGCCAAGGCTTCTCGTAATGCCTCCCTGGTCTCTTTAGACAACCGCAACAACTCATACAGCGTTATTCGCGCTGGAATATTGGCTAATTGAGCCATGATATCGAAAACCCGCGAAGTTTTCGAGCTCTCCGGTTTATCTCTTCCAATCGGACGATTAAAACGAGACTGCTTCGGATTCTGCACCTCTTGAGGTCTATTTTCTTTCTGATGATCCGTCGGCTGTCGTCGAGTATCTTCAACCGGTTTAGGAGCTGCAATCACCCCCAGCTCTGTTAGAGTCTTGGATGGTCCCCGTTTAGTCACCCCCTGTTCAGCTAACTGGTCACTGGGCGATGGATAGTTGTAGTGATACTCGTTTCCGCTCCTAGTGGCAAACACTTCTTGTTCTTCTTCAGAGAGCGGGAAGGTAGGAGCTTCATCGCCATCCTCTTCGAAGATTGCGGAGGTAGCATTGCAGGCTTTGCCTTTACCCTTTCTTTTCGAGGAAGTCGCCCACTGCTCATCTTCAATCAGATCCGGATGAACCCAGAGGATTTCGCCGTTCGGGGCTGTGTGTGGCACAAGTCCCTTTTGGCGCTGTCCATATGGGTCATCATTCACCGTCTTCATTCCCACTTTGGTAACGCGTTTCGGCTCGAACCATGTTGTGGGCACCGATCCAAAGCTGATCGACACTGCGTTTGCTCCCACATTCTTAGCAGGCTTAGGGGTTATGACGCCCACGTCAATTAACGCCTGGATCTTGTCCTTGAGGTGGTAGCATGACCTCGTAGGGTGATGGACCGCTCTATGGTAGGCGCAGTACTTTGGATCCGTCACTTTGCTAGCTCCTTCTTGATCTACGATCGCCGGCAGCTGGATTTTGTTGTTCTCCAACAAGTACTTGAAGATGTCGGGAACTTCATCATCCTTGAAGGAGTAAACTTTGGGAAACCATGGCTCCGAAGATTTCTGCTTCTGAGACCGTTGTTGCCGCTGCTGCTGTTGCTGCGGTTGCAATTGAAAAGTCTGATTAGCATCAACTACATTGGCATGTGCCTTACCTTTCCCCCTCGGGTTAAAATTCTGCGCTGGAGCATTCGACGCTTGTTGGCCTCTCTCCGCCTTCTTTCTCCTGAGGAATCGCTCAGCTTGCTCCCCTCGGACTTTCAGATCCTTCCACGTTTTGGATGGTGCTGTCCCCATTGCTTCCAACACGTCCAAGGAAAGATTGTTGTGGCAGGTCTGGAGGATGAACTCCTCAGTGATCGGGTCCCTGCAATTCATCGCCTTGTTCCGGAACCTTTTGACGAAAGTGTCGACTAACTCCCCGTCCTTCTGCTTCTCATCGAGCAACGATCCGATAGATATCTCGGTGTCGTCATCAAAGAAATTTGTGAGGAACTTAGTCTCCATGTCGTCTCAGCTGTTCACGCTACCTGGCTTGAGGCGGCGATACCAATTAAAGGCGGCTCCGTGAAGAGTGCCAACGAATGACCGCACCATCAGAGGCTCATTGCCGGAGATTACCCCCGGGTGTGATTTGAAATAAATCACATGCTGAGTGGGTGAACCCTTCCCATCAAACGGTGTGAAGTTGATTAGGTTGAACTTCGCCGGATATGGGATTGATTCCCATTCTCTTGGGTATGGACAAGGAATGCCCGTTTTCTTCACCTCTTGAGTAGAAATCAACGTATTGATCTTGCTCTCGAGATTTTTGATCTTCAAACTTTCACCTGTATCTTCGTTAGCACGATTCTGAGGTGGAAGCATGGCATTATGACTAGCATTCTCATTACCACCCCCTGCATTGATGGGAGGATTATTGGCATTGCGAGCTTCATCCGTATCCGTGTGCTCATCTTCCTGAATGACCTGATTACGGCGGCTTGGTTCGCCTTGCTGGTTTGTCAGTGCCTGGATTTGTTGCTCATGCATTTCTCTCATATTTTGCATGGCCATCTGTATTTCGAACCTGAAGCTTTCCTGTTGTTTGGCCATGGCTTCCTCGAGCATCTTGGCCACTTGTTCCGCGCTTATCATGAATGACTTGCGGGGTTGTCCTTCACTGGATACGGTGTTGTCAGATGCAATTGCCGAGCCGGCATCTGATTCTTCATCTCCCGAAGGTAATCTTGTCCGAAACCTACCATATGTTGCACGAATGATAGCTCCGGACTACAGACGAGTTACGCGTCAGGGCACCTCTGGAATCACCTCGGGATTGTCCTGAGCCGATGCTCCCTTGCTGGTCATATTGGCGGTGACCCTCGGAAATTCTCCATCACCGACCACCGTTCTTCTTTGCCGGAAACGCCTATGCCTTGATTTTGGCGTTCCGGTACTAAGCCTTTCGAACACTGAAACTCTCTCGGGGACTACCTTGATGCAGTTACACTCAGACAGTACCGCCCGAATGAGCTTTGAACAAGGGCACTGAGTTTCTAGCCTTCGAGGACTTCTCTTCCTGGCTTTGCTCGTACCCCCAGCACGATAGTACAACTCGTCCGTTTGAAAGTCGGAGCAACCTATCGTGTGTTGGCATAATTTCTTAGGTGTAACGTAATCATCATCAGACGATAACGTTTCCTTCTGAGGGCGAACTACCCTCTTCGGGCTTTCGAGAGTCACGCGCCTCGAAACGCGCCTTTGTGGGCGTGAATTCTCAACAGGCTCCTGAACTTCAATACGCAGCGTATTGCGCTTAGTTGCCCTGATTTCCTCGTGATGTTGAGGGTTGCGGCGACCCCCAGCGTGTTGAATCGTTCGGGATTTCTTCATTGGCCCCAAACGTTCCTGAACTGGAGCTTTGCCTTGCTCCTTTGGAAGTGGACCGAGGCGCTCCAAAACCGACTTCCTTTTCTGGGATGGTCCTGCGGGATCTCCCGGAGCAGTTGTGGAAATCATCGGCGGTCTGGATTGATTCGCCGGAGGTTGAACTTTCAGAGGCTGCAGTTGTTGCTCCTTAGTCTGAATCGCCGCTTCAGACTTCGGTCTCCAAACTTTGCGTGTTGATGGCGGCTTCTTGGCCACCTCTTTCTGCAGCCTTCTACGGGCTTCTTCGGCTTGAGCCCGTGCCTGCGCTGATAGTGCGCGGCGTTTGCGGATACGTTCTTCCAGCGTTGAACGGTTCCATTTGACACGGACCCATTCCATTGTGGGTGGCTTGGAAGAGCCATCGTTCATCTGTTGTTGAGGCTGTTTGCCTCTCTTGTTCTTCAGATCCGCATTGTAACGGATCCCGTCAACTGACTCCATGGCCTTAGCGAATTGTTTCGCAAGGCGTTGACGTTGCCTTTGGCGGGCTCTCTTCGAGAGAGTCACCACGCCCTTTGCGGTAGAAGGGTTGGCCAGAGCAGATCCGACCTGGTTGGGAATTGGAGGAATCTCACCCGATGCGACTTTGGCATCTAACGGGGCAAGATCTTCGTTGGTGTTTTCAACGTCTTCATACCAACGAGTTTTTCTCCTGGAGGAGAGTTTCTTGGACTTGCGGGGGGAGGTTGATCCGGACGAGGACGACAAGTATTCCTCGAACTTCTGCTGGTCGAACTCGTATTCGACCTCCTCCACGACCGGGATTGAGATCCGCGGCTGCGACGCTCCGATCTCGGCAGCAAGATCGGCGGCTCCCACTGTGGTCGCCAGATTGTTCGCGGTGAAAATCGAGTCTTTCTTCATTGACGTCATTGCTATCTTAGTTAACTTTTTTTGTTACAAAGATCCGGTCTTTTTATAAGATCCGGTTATAATAAAATCAAAGAAAATAAAAAAGATTACAACTTTCTCCTTTTGCCGAACAAATCACGAGCTCCTGTTTTTCGGTCGCTCGCTTGCGTG
>BQKN01040945.1:0-16032 GCA_022839385.1 Asparagus kiusianus | reverse complement strand
TAAATCTACACTACAAGCATGAATTTAAATCTAACTAATAAGCAATAATAAAGAAATTACTAAAAAGAAATAAAAGAGAAAAGAAATGCAAACCTTCAATTTGCTCTTCATCTCCATCATCATTATTTAACAAAGAGGAGAAAGAACAAATTTAAAGAGAAGAAAAATTATTTTTATTAATTGCAACTAAAGTTATAATTTTTGGAAGGCCTTCTCAATTAAGAGTGGCCCTCCTCTCCAAAATTTTTTTTATTAATTTCCAACTCCACCTCAAGTCCGGTCTTCCAAATTTATCTCTACAGGAACCGGTCCAATGGAGTTTTGATTTTCAAAATTAATTCTCTGCAGCCCACCTTCATTTGATTTTCCAAAAAAAAACATGAACAAGCAAGTCCGGCCCATTGATGATTTTCAAAGTTAAAATCCCAATCTCTAAGTCAAGTCCGGTCTTCAAATCCAGTCCTTGGTGTAAATTTGATGGGCTTTGGGCCTTCACTCACTTGAGAAAAAAATGAGCTTGGCTGAATTTCTTGATGGGCTTTGGGCCTTCAAAAATTTGAAAATTCACTTGTGAAAAGAGAGGAGGAGCTGCCATGGACATTTGGGCTTTTAAAATTCAAATATTTCACTTTGGCTTATTGAATTTCTCTTATTTCTTCATTTACTCAAGGGTATTTGTTGAGAGATGGGATTTTTGGGATTTATTCTTCACTAACCTGCAATTAAATATAAAAGCAGTTTTTTATTCATATAAAATAGATAATAAGGGTATAAAATTATAATAAAATGTGATTATCACCTAAGCTCGACAAAAATGTATTTTTTAATTCTCCAAATCAACCTGTGTAGTTTTATGGGATTACACTTCAAATATATCATTATGTCTGCTTTTGGACAGAGATATCCACCCCATTTATCTACAAGTACCCGACGATTATTCATTCGGACCATGATTTGTTTACAAATATGCTCAACCATTTGTAGAATTCGTAGATGTTTACGTCGGAAATCGATTTCATTGCAGAACTCATTTACAATATTTATCATTTACAATAAGTTCAAAAGAAGGAGCCTTTTTATAAGACTTTTCTTACACAAAAGAAATAAAAGGACAATCTCCTAGATACACACGTAGAGGATGTTTATTATCCACTGCTTGCATGGGATCTTTGCATGTGCTGGAGACACGTTAGTCCGTAGATGACCGAATGATAGATTCGGATTGATGCGTACGAAGGCTTAGTATTTTTTGTTTCAATCGAGGAAATTTAGAACTGAAGTAAATAATCTCAACCAAGTAAGAATATTACTCTTGTCAAGATCAAAACAAGGTCTGATCTCGAGGGAAGGATGTAAAGGGGCTTCAAATCTCTCGAAATCTTCCTCTTTATGCAGAAATTTACCGAGATCTCGCTAGCCTCTCTCTGAAATTCGTAGGTCTGCTCTCACAGGGTCAATACCTCGCCTCCAAACTCTAAAATTCAGATCTCTCGTGTATAGGGGCCCTAGGGCTGTATTTATAGACTTCGGATGCTATGTTTTTGGATAAGAATTCATGATTTGATATTATCTTTAGTTAATAACGGCTTAACCACATTTAGGGATGATCCCAAAGTAGTCAGGGAGGCAATAGATCGAACGAATCCGAGAAAATCATCCGAAAACACGTTGTTGGGAACTTCACTGTGCAAGCCACCTCAATGTGACTCGGCATTGTTCCGAGTCACATTGATGTGACTCAGAATTTTCTAGTCACCTTGAGGTGGCTCGGAATTTCCAAGTCACTTTAAGGTGGCTGGGATTTTCTAACTTCCCGATTTTGTCTTTAATTTTCTCGTCCTACCTCGGAATGAGGTGATTCAAGATGCGTTAGAAAATGGACGAAGATACCTAAAACTTTTTCTTTTAAGATTTTTAGGATTCGAATTGCATCATGGTCAAAATTTTAGTTCTTCATACCTATGTATCCATTTTCTTCTCGAACCATGCATTCTAAATCTTATTGTTGCTTCGTCACTTTGTCGCTTTGTATTTGAATGATTCTCTCTGACTTAGGTGATGAAGTTCATTACCTTCTATTTGTCTTGAGCTAGGTCTTCTGGGAAACTATAAGCTTGGTCCAAAAGTTCAGATGAGCTTCGATCAGTTCAGACGGACTTCAAAACATGTTGCGAAGAACGGGTCATAACATTCAAACCGTAAGTCAGAATTAGACAAATTATATATGAACATCATCTATCTCGACGATACGAGGATGATCAAACCCATTGAAGTTCGGTTTGCTGCCATCCATTTTGCCATATTTCCTCCGATTTGAGAAATATCAGCGTTTTCGTCAGTTTTGAGCTTCTTTGCAATCTATAGGCAATTTTTTATGCCTACAGATATCCTCTCCAAAATATTTTAACATTATTCTCTTATAGAGGAGTCTAGAATACTTTAGATAAGATAAGCCCAACCTTCAATTCTTTGACTTCTTCAGCTTTCATCCTATTCAGTATTTTTGTCGAATAGTCTAAAATTCTTCCGGTGTTGCGTTTATCGTCTGACCACTGTCAAAATCTTGAACTGAAAACTATTGTGTTAATTTTTGAATTAGCTCGCATTGTTGAATCGATGTTGAATTGACCGTATTCATCGAGAGTTTGTATCTGAATTACGATTGAACTCCCGGGGGTAATTCAGAACTGAGAATTATCCTGAACCTTATTTCGACGAAATTGTTGGTGCATTGACCGACGTTGACCTCCGTTGCGGCTTGAACATACTTTATACTCATACGTTAACTGGAGTCTATACAATTTAAGCTCTTAAGGCATTGGAACATGGAGAATCAGTTTATACTCGTATACTTATCACAGTTTTGAGAATCAGTTTAACCTTATATACCTGTCAGAGGTTTAAGGAGATGCAGTTTATACTCATATACTCATCGAAGTGTGGGAAGAGCAAGCTGAGAATACATCGGAGGCTCGCCAGGTTGAGCTCTTTGTGTGAGATTTGATTGTAGAACCAGCCGTAGATGTTGATACGGCTACTATCTTTGAAGCTACCCCAGGCGTTTGAGTCACGAGACCAACTGATAAAGCTGGTGCATCAATGACTATTAAAGTTGATTGAAGATGAAGCTTGTACAAGCTTTATGAAGAGAAGCTCTCCGTATTAGAAGAACGAGTCCGTCATCGCAAGTTGTTCATTATAGGATTTTTGGCAAACCCTCAGCCATCAACGAATTTGATAAGCTTTTACCGACTACCGTTTGAGTTGGGCTAGCATGTGAATTGTCTAAGTACGTTCCACATGTAACGCTGTACTAAAAGAATAAACTTTTTTAGACTTAGTACTATGATATCGAATACATAGATTTTGTCGTTTTCATGAGAACGTAATACCCGGTAACACGTGTTAGGCATAGGTTTATATTTAATTAGGGATCGAGATAATTTTCCCCATGTGTACAAGGCATGGATTTTGGTATTATTAATAATAACATGTCACGATGTCAAATATGTGGGCTTTCATTCTTGTCGCGGCAAAAGACTAACCGACAACACGTATTAGGCGTAGACTTATCTCTAATTAGGGATCGAGATAAAGTCTTCCATGCTTGTAAGGCATGAATTTTGGTGTTGAAAGATTATGTCTTCTCTTGGGCGAAGACGAATCCGGTACCAGAGAAGAAGAATTTTATATTCTATCTCCCGCGTTAGAAAAAAATTCAAAGTAGGATTTTCACTCTGAGAATCTGAAAGATAAAACTAAGAGTGAGATCTCCACTCTGAGAATTTAAAAGATTTAGATAACCCTAATTGTCGGAATGTTTGATTACCCAATCTGAAGGTGAATTTCTCGTTTAGTGAGAAAGAATCCTGGTTTTGACCCTAAATGTAGGAAGGTTTGACCAAGTAGGAGTTTGAGACGATCCTATCTATAGAAAGGTTTGATCGCTTGATTTGAAAATGAACCTCTCATTCATAGAAGAAATCGAGAGAGGATTTTGGTTTTAGTCCTAACTGTAGGAAGGTTTGACCAAGAAATAGTAGGAGTGGATGTACAAATAACAGTAGGAACATTGACTTGTACAAATTACTTGGTGGGGATTTTTTGGTGTCAAGTGGCCAGGACTTAACACGAAGGGGTTTGTTAATCTTCATGGATCAGTAGGTTAAAATTTTGGATGTCGTGTCAGGATTTTAACAGTGGGAGTGTTAAAGGCTTAGACAAAGTAGGAGTTTGAATGGATTTAACCGTGAAGAATTTTAGTGGACCCACCGTTAATTAATTTGATTAGTGAGAGATTTTATGGTAGGGGCCCTTGAATCATTAAGCACTCCACAATTACACTCTGAGAATTTCACGAGGAAAGATTAACCATATGAAGTCGTTGAATCCCATCTCAACGAAAGAGTGCTCCGAAAGTCATAGTGGGGAGTTTTAATCATCTTAGAAATGATTAAATAGACACATTGGGAGGTTCTTAATCATTTTTATCATGATTAAGAATGAATTATTCCGATGATTGGTTTTCACCTTGAATAATCAATTGGTTTTGGATTATCCTTAAGAATAACATGTGTATTATTCTCTAGGAACTTCCCATTAGAATACATTGAGGTATTCCACCCCTAGCTCTATGGCGAACTTGAATCCAATTGTATTCGGTCATATTGTTAGGTTATCATTAAGAATATTAAGAGTAATATTCTCTAGGAACTTCACGTTGTTAGAAATAAGGGAAGCAGTTTAACATCGTATACCCGTCGGAGGAAGTCAGGTTATCCTTAAGAATATTATGTGTAATATTCTCCAGGAACTTCTCATCAAAGGTAGGGAATAGTTTAGCCTTGTATACTAATTTGAGGTCATGGAGAAGTAGTTTATACTCGTATACTCTTTGGAGTATTAGAGAAGCAGTTTATACTATTATACTCATTGGAGTCTTCGTCGTTCACAGTTGGCTTGTTTTGTCATTGTGACGCCGATATTAACCAAGGCTTGAATGTTGTTCTTCAGAGTAAAATAAGTCTTGGTTGGATGATTGACCCTCCTGTGATATGCACAATACTTTGGATCTGAGGTCTTATTTGCTTCCTCCTGATTTATAATCGGTGGTAGCTTGATTTTGTTGTTGGTGAGGAGGTACTCAAAGATGGCTGGAACTTCATCATTTTTGAAAGAATACTCTTGCTAGGATCTAGGATCAGTTGCAGGTGCCTTAACCATCGATTGGCTTCTCTCAGCCATCTTTCTTTTAAAAAAGCGTTCGGCCAGTTCACCGTGTAGTTTTAACTCTTTCCATGCGGTTAAAGATATAACTCCTATGACCTCTAACACGTCCAGAGAAAGATTGTTATGACAGGTTTGGAGTATGAATTCCTCTGTGACCAGATCCTGGCAGTTTATCACCTTGTTACGGAAGCGTTTGATGAAATTATCAACCGTCTCCCCCATCCTTTTGCTTCTCATCTAGAAGAGTTCTGATCAACACTTCAGTGCAGTCATCGAAGAAGTGGCTAAGGAATGGATTCTCCATGTCGCCCCAATAGTTTATACTTTCTAGCTTGAGACGTTGATACCAATTGAACGCGGCCTCATGAAGGGTGCCTACGAATGACCAAATCATCAAAGGTTCATTCTCAGAGATTATACCCAAATGGGATTTGAAGTAAACCAAGAGTTAGGTTGGCGAGCCTCTCCCGTCAAATGGTGTGAAGTTAATCAAATCAAACATGGGTATGGAATTACGTCATACTCCCTTGGATATGGGCATAGAATGCCTGTCTTCTTCACTTCTTGAGCGGACATTAAGTCATTAACCTTATTCTCGAGTTCTCTCATCTTCTTGTCCTCGCCCGCATCTCTCTTAGAGTGATGTTGAGGAGAAGCAATTTGGTCACCCCCCAGTTCCATTAAGGGGTGCAATTGAATTACCTCTAGTTTTATCAAGGGGTGCATCAACCTTGATGACTTCATGCACTTTTGAATCACTATCATCAGCACCATTTTGAACGAGCGTAATATGTGTAGTGCGACGACTAGACTCAGCCAGCTGACTGGACTTTGGTGGTTGAAGTCTTTGAGCCTGCAACTCTCTCATTTATTGTATGGCCAACTCCATCTCTGTTTTTATTTCAGGTCTAAGCTCTTCTCATTGTTGGGCTAGAGCTTCTTGAAGAGTCTCAGCTATGAGATCAGGAGTGATCGTGAATGCCTCCTTGGCTTCCCCTATGCTAGACATGGTATCGTTCAAGGCAATTACGGAGCAAGTATCCGAAAGTTTGTCATCTGAAGACAATCCTTCGTGAATTCTGGTAGCTCCCAATTGAAGTCGAAACATTCATTGGGCTATTCTTGGATTGACTTTTCTTTCTAGAGAAAAGTCGGGATTAGAGTCATTTGAAGCGATCACAGATTTTTCTTTGTCAGCCATGTTGATGGTGACTTCATGGAATTCATCATCTTAGATGGCGGATTTTCTCTCGTGGAAACATTTTGATCTTAGCTTTGATAATTCAGTTGTAATTTTTTCGAATACCGAGACCCTTTGTAAAATGGTCCTGTGACAGCTATATTTTAATAATACTACCCTAATAAGTCTCTCGTATGGACAATGAGAACTCTTTTTTTAGACAATCCTCTTCTTAGATTTGTTCGCACCCCAGCCTAATGGCGCAACTTGTCGGCATGATGATCGGAGCACTCTATCACTTGTTGGTGTGATTTCCTAGGTACAGTGTCGTCTTTTGACCGATATGTCTTCTTCCGAGAATGTACAGCCTTATTGGCACTCTCAGGCGTCACATATTTAAAACCACCCCCTTGTGGGTGTGGAGCCTTAACAGGCTCCTGGACTTCGACACGCACCCCAGGCAAGAAGTGACAGGAATTCTCCCAGAAGGGGAGGCCTTCTTGCCTCTTTTGTGCACGTCACACGAACAACTACATTAAGGTGTCTCGATTTGTTTGGAAGCGGCGGGACACCTTTGATCGGCATTTGGCTTGATGGGAGTGTTTGTAGGACCCCTAGTCTAAGGAATTACTTGGGTTTTGATCACCAGAGCTTTGCATTCTTTTACCAGAGCTTTGTCTCGATCCTTGTGTAGAGAACTGAGTCGATCCACCATCGTTACTTTGAATTTTAACATATTAATGCTGTCGTAGAGCTTCACCGAAAGTACGGGAGAGACCAGAACAGGAGCAGACATCGGTGGATGCGAGGAAACAGTCGCGGGAGTGTCCCTTGGGGCGAGACACCCCATGATTTCTCGACCATGGCCAAGACAATTTAACGTCGACACAGTCATTTCACTTGATTTTAGCGCAGTCTTCAATTTTGGCACTCAGACTTTGCAAGACTTTGACGATTTTTTGGTCATTTCCTTCTTTTTCATGTCTTGTGCCTTTCGCAAAAGGGCACGCGTGCATGCAGCACGTGCGCAACACCTCTTAATGTGCTCTTTCAAGGTTGAACGATTATTTTTTTATGAGAACTCATTCTTCCATCGATGTTTTGGAGGAAGTTACAAAAAATTACCGTTGAGACGACTAGATTATTTGACGCTTCCTGGACTCCAAGTATGTATAGTAACGCACTCCATCGACTTGTTCCAAAGCCTTGGCGATTTGATGAGCTTGGCATTGGCATCGCCTCTGACGAGCCCTCTTCGTCAGAGTTGATGTACTTTTATTGAACAACTCCTTGAGTCTTGACTGAAGAGTTGTGGTGAATGGAGTCACTTGTAGCCTTCATTGGTGAATACGCCTTCTTACAAGATGATATCTTTCCGCACTTGCAGGGAGAGGAGGATTTTGATGAAGATGAGGAGAAATATTCCTCGAACTTGACTTCATCGAACTCATACTCGATCGTTGAATCAACCAGGATCTTGATCTTCGGTTGCGACATGACAATCTTAATAGCAAGACTGTTGGTTCCCACTATCATCGCCAGCGTGTTTGCGTTAGAAATCGATTTTACTGCGGAACTCATTTACAACATTTATTATTTATAATAAGTTCAAAAGAAAGAGACTTTTTATAATACTTTTCTTACACAAAAGAAATAAAAGGACAATCTCCTACAAACACATGCAGAGGACGTTTATTATCCACTACTTGCGTGAGATCTTTACCTGTGTCGGGAATGTGTTAGTCCGTGGATGACCGAACGATAGATCCGAATTGATGTGCACGAAGGCTTAGTGTTTTTTGTTTCAATCGAGGAAACTTAGAACTAAAGTAAATAATCTCAACCAAGTAAGATTATTACTCTTCTCAAGATTAAAATAAGGTCTAATCTCGAGGGAAGGATGAAAATGGGCTTCTCAGATCCCTCGAAATCTTCCTCTTTATATAGAAATTTGTCGAGATCTCGCTAGCCTCTCTCTAAAATTCGTAGGTCTACTCTCACAGGGTCAGTATCTCGCCTCCAAACTCCAAAATTTAGATCTCCCATGTATAGGGGCCCTAGGGGTGTATTTATAGACTTCGGATACTATGTTTTTAGATAAGAATTCATTATTTGATCTTATCTTTAGTTAATTATGGCTTAATCATGTTTAGGGATGATCCCAAAGTAGTTATGGAGGTAGTAGATGGAACAAATCCTGAGAAAATCATCCAAAAATACGTCGTTAGGAACTTCACTATGCAAGCCACCTCAATGTGACTCAGCATTGTTCCGAGTCACATTGATGTGACTCAGAATTTTTGAGTCAGCTTGAGATGGCTCGAAATTTCCAAGTCACTTTGAGGTGGCTAGAATTTTCCAACATCCCGATTTTGTCTTTAATTTTCTCGTCCGACCTCAGAATGAGGTGATTCAAGATGCGTTGGAAAGAGGACGAAGATACCTAGAACTTTTTTGTTTTAAGATTTTTCAGATTCAAATTGCATCATGGTTAAAATTTTAGTTCTTCATACTCATATATCCATTTTCTTCTCGGATCATGCATTCTAAATCTCGTTGTTGCTTCGTCGCTTCTTCGCTTCGTATTTAAATGATTCTCTCTGACTTGAGTGACGATGTTCGTCGTCTTCTCTTTGTCTTGAGATAGATCTTCTGGGAACCTATCGGCTTGGTCTAATAGTTCAGGCGAGGTTCGATCAGTTCAGGCAGACTTCAGAACATGCTGCGAACAACAGGTCATAACTTTTAAATCGTAAGTTAGAATTGGACGAATTATATATAAAAATTGCCTACCTCAATAAGACAAGGCCGACCAAACCCACTGAAGTTTGGTTTTCCGCCGCCCGTTTTGCTAAATTCCTTCTAGTGTGAGATATATCAGCGTTTTCGTCAGTTTTGAGCTTCTTTGCAATCTATAGGCAATTTTTTATGCCTACAGTAGCATTCTAGCCTCCCGTATCCGATTATTAAAAGACTCAGCGATATTAGATGTTAAGTGCCTATACCTAAAAATATATTAGGAGAGCTTTAATAGTTATACAATGTAAGTTAACAGTTATAATTTGATAGTTAACAGTTAAACAATGTAAGCTAACAGAGAACTATTGATAGTTAACGGTTATGTATTGTAAGTTAGCAGTTCTAGAATGGAAGTCAATATTTATATTGTAACCATTAACAGTTACAAAACAAAACTTAAATTTAGTAACACAAAGCTTTCTAGTTAATTCATCAAATCTAAATGTGTTGTATAACATTACCTTATTCCTGGAAAGAATGCATTTGTCTACTGGTCAGGAGAGTAGTTCACTGCAATGTTGTATGCCCTTGGATCAATATCATATATCTCTTTCATATAATCGTTCCATTCTGCTATTGTGTATTTATAACAAGCAGCTTGGAGCAAGTTTCCTAAAACATGAGTGTCCTTCGATTTTATGCCCAAGTCCTTTAGGTTTAACCTAAAAATTTTAACAAGATGTAGAACACACCTAGAGTGTAGAGCTTCTTAAAAATATTATTTCACTATTTCTTTAAAATCTTTGTCCGCATCTGAAATTATAACTAATTGGTGGGCGGATTGTTAGTGTTAGCCCTCTCATAAAGTATGGGTCATAGACCTTGGAGGAACTACATCTAATTCATCGAATTCTCCTGATCATATATGCAATACGCTAAGGGAAATATCCCTTGGTCCCCATCATATGCTATGGCAGAAAGGAGTAGACCTTTATATCAATCCTTCAAATAGGTACCATCCAAAAATAGAATGGGTCTGCATTCACTCAAGAAACCATTGACGCATGTAGCGTAACAAACAAAAAGTCTTGAAAACATTCCCTCATTCTATTCAACATGAATATAGATGCCTGAATTTGTCTCTTTTATCATGCGCTCATACCTAGAAAAGTAACAAGCAACCATCGAAAGTTAACATGTTATCAGTGTAACTTAACAAGTGAACAACGAAAGTTAAAATATTCCCGAAGATATTTACTAAATAAATTGCAAAAGGTAACATGTTATCGATGTGTTTTAACAAGCAAACCATGAAACTTAACATGTTATGGGTGTAGCTTAACATGAACAACAATAGACTTAACATGTTATCAGTGTAAGTTAACAAGCATTAAGCAACTTTCACATATTAATTGTTAGGCTTAACATGTGACTATCGTAATAAAAAAGACATTAAAAAAACATTGTAACAATAAAGCTTTTTTTGATCATACGACTGATATATATCCTTGTACTGCTTCTCTTATGCTCTCTCTTTACTCTACCATATCTTACTATAATTAATTCTAAGGCCATAGTTTGTGAGGAGCTCCTTTTGCACATCAACAGGGTGGATTTCTAGACGTACCTTTAGGAGTGGTTGCAACTGTGTTGCAATGAATTTATAGGATGCCCTTGAACGACCTACATTTTGCCCGTGTTGTCCACAAGTATGTTCACTCACAAACTTCATGATCAAAAGTCTCTTTTCATTCTTAACAGGAGAATCAAACAACATCCATGGGCACTCGTAAGTTTCTTTATATCGGCAATAAACACGGATATATTTTGGTTCGTTCTTTTTAAATTCATAATCAAATATTTTGGTTATAGAATAGTATGTTAAAGCCGATCTTAATTCATCCGCACTTTCAAATTCTTGACCCTCTTCAATTAATGTACTGTGCCAAGCAGGAATCATTAGTGTTGTTAATAATTTCATCGGATCACATTATATTGCCACCACTGGGATTATCATTGGGAATACTTTTTGAATTATGACTTGCGGCAAGAGTGCTATCAATAAACTGTAGTTTCAATGTAGTCTTAATATTGCACAAATATAAATATTTTTTAAAATAACGATGACGGCTGGTAGTTAACTTCTACATCTTTAAAAGTGACACATACTGTAAAGCTTAACAACTATGCTAAATAGTTAACATATATCAGTCATATATAACATTTAACCTGAAACAATTCTTTATACTAGTCATTTCTCCACATTTTAATCACACAATTCACAACTTTCTCAAAAATTTAAAAATAACTTATGTTTCAGAAGGTTCCTTCTGAGTGTTCTGATATTTGGAAACATCTACATCTATAGTAGCTCGGATATGGATCTCCAGACACTCAATATTACAGTTGTGCTCCACCATACACTTCAAATCATCATCATTCTCCATCTCAAAATTGAGATCAGGGTTCCTTTTAGATTTATACACCATTAATAATGCGTCATATAGAACATTCAACCTCTCAGCAACGTCAAGCTTGAATTCAAAAAAAAGGTTGAACACGTTACCCTTGAGAACACTGCTTTCTCACCCAAGGACATCATGAAAATCAGAG
Source organism: Asparagus kiusianus (assembly GCA_022839385.1). NCBI lineage: Eukaryota > Viridiplantae > Streptophyta > Magnoliopsida > Asparagales > Asparagaceae > Asparagus > Asparagus kiusianus. The sequence continues at coordinate 4,271 of BQKN01040945.1, read as the reverse complement.
GTTTCTCTGCTATAAATAAAGGGAATTTAAGAGGAGTGATGAAGGGAATGTTAGGACAAGAGAGGGGTTGAAGATCATAAACCCTAAATTTATAAATATGCCCTTTCCACCATAAATGAACTCTATTCACACAAGAATGGGTTAAGAGGACATATAATGGAGGGAAACCCCCAAACTTTCCTCCCAAAACCGTCATCAAGTCACCTTAATTGCAACCATAATTGATCTCCAGCTCTCGATCTGGATTTCGAGGCTGAGAGAGAGAGAATGAATGGTATTTTTGGGTGTGTGGGTCAAAATATGGGTACGGAGAGCTTTATTAGGGTTCGGTCATATTTTTTCTAATTTTTAAGGACTTTAGCATATAGGCTAAACTATCTAGGGCTGGGCCACTTTAATGCACACGTTTTGGGGCCTTGAAACAACTTTTCCTTTTATTAATGTTTAAGTATATTTATGATACAAGTCATGTACCCTAAATATATAACTTTTTAGTTTTTTTAGTTAAATTTTGGCTATGAGGTGGTTGATTAGAGCAAAAACCCACTTAATTTAAAGACGTATCTATTCCTTTATACAAATAGGAGGATCAAAGAATAATTGTTCATGCTACAGTAAATTGAACAGTAATTCTCTCTGCTCTCATTTGTATAGACATCCGATCAGATTTCAAAATTTAAAACCCCCTTCTCAGGCTTCTCACCCCGATCCATAGACAAAAAAACCCTCTATCCGTATAACTTCATCCCTCTTCTGCATCATCAACGGCCTCTTCTGCCGCCTCCCCTCCCACCTCGCCGATACCCTCTTCCGCCGCCTCCGCTACCGCCGCCTTCCTTGAGACCTCATTGATCCTTATCAGTTCTCCTCCTCTCTTTGGCATCATCAACGGCCTCTTCCGCCGCCTCCCCTCCCACCTCGCCGACCCCCTCTTTCGCCGCCTCCGCCATCGCCGCCTCCTCTACCCAACCCTCCTCGAGTTAGTTCAAAACCATAACCCTAACATTTTTATTTTGGACCTTTTCTGTTGAAATTTGTGAAATTTATTTTGATTCAGGTACTGCTATGGATTCTGGAAGCAAAGCTCTGGAATTTCTTGGGTTGCAGTAAGATGAGCAAGTAAATTCATCATCTTCTCATTCTTCTTCTACTCATCCTCAACAAAATGTGAGCTTTACATATATTTTTTGAAAATTTTGTTTTTTTATTTATTTTGGATGAATTTTTAACTGAATTTTGAAAATTTTTAGTTATGAAATATGATTGAGATGGTTATGTGTCTTTATTATTTGCTATATGAAGGGAAAAAAATTGAGATGGGTATGTGTCTTTATTGTTTGATATATGAAGAAAAAATCATTCCTACTCCGGGAAAAAAATAATTCACTGAGCCAAAAAGAATTTGGTTTGTTATCTTCTCATAACTTCAACTGAATTTTAATGCAATTATAGATATGAAGTTTGATTGAGATGGAAATGTGTCGTTATTGTTTTTTATGAAGGAATATAATCTATGATCCGATTGGTTCAATTAGAATGAATTTTGGCACCTTCAAACTTTGAATCATCTATTCTTGGCGAATTTGTTGGAAGAGTATTAATAGAGTAGTTTTGTTTATTTTTCTTAAACCGGAAAGATACTAACTTTTTTTAGCTTTTATTACATACTAACTGATTCTGGAGGTATATTTGCTTAGTATTCATTGATACTAGACATGCAAATGCCAGTCTTTATTGTTTGATATATGAAAGAAAAAAAATTGGTCACCAAAACTTTGAATCAATAATTTCTTGGTGAATTTTTGGAAGAACATTTAACATATGAGAACAAATAAAAATGCTAACTTCTCATAACTTCAACTGAATTTAAATGTAATTATAGATATGAAGTTTGATTGATACGTAGACATGCAAATGCTAGTCTTCTTCTGAACCCATTGCATTCTGATATCCGGATTTCACTCAAATTTGCTGATTATGTTTACTGAGTCGATTTCACTCAAATTTGCTTATTATAGTTCAACATATTGCGTCGTATGTGCTCATCGAAATTCAATAACTCTAATCGAATTCTAAAGGTAAATTCAATCTCTTTAAAAGGTTTGGTTGGAGTACCATTTGGTTTGGCTAAGGTTGCGACAAAAAAAATGTAGTAGAGGAAGAGAGCTCCCTGATTCTGAACGCATGTTTGAAATTATCCATGAATGTTATTTTCTCAAGTATTCATTGATATGTGATCTAAGAGTTTATTTTGTAATGTGCAGGAGTTGGGTTATTAGATATTAGATACCATCCATAAAATTTTGTAGTCATCCAGATAAGCTTCCTAATCATGAGTCAAGAAAACTAGTTGTTAAGACTGCAAGTGCCTACAAAGTATGGATTTGATCCTTTGTAGTTTTTATATTATTGAACCACTCTTATTCATACTTTTTTGCTTCTGATTTATGTGCATTCAGAGGATGTAGAGCATACTTGCAATTGATTATTACATTTTAAATCTCTAATTACATGATTATCTTTCAGCTCTATTTGTGGTTTGCCATGAGATCTAATGTGAAGGTAATTACTCTCCTTGTTACTTTTTCGTAAATTTAGTATTAAAATTCATTACTCAGCATCATGTAAATAGAAAATTTTGCATATGTGCAGCTGAATTCTTGGGTATTTCCACGAGCGTTCCAGCATTCTTGGACCCCCAATCTCACTCATGCACAACTCAAATATGGCGTCAGTTTCGGATCAGCCTCTTCAGGATATGATGATTAACCTCCACAAGTGAAGTATGCTAATCCCCAATCTCTTATGGTTTCAAATTAATCAACATTTATTAACAAAACCATTTAATCTAGCTCTTCTCATTTTCGCCTCCAGGGTGTAATATCGATGGCCAAACATATATTACTTGAAGCATTACAAACTCCATCTGAGAAAATTATTTGGACCTACAGAAACACAGAAGAATATTAAAGATGCTATTATTGTGATAAGTGCAGACACTAATGATTTCATCTAAAATTACTACTTTTACGATAACAGATCGAAATAATTCACTGAGCCACAATATGAGGACTATCTGGCCTCTCTTATTTCTGAATACATCAAGCTAGTCATTTAATTCCTCATCCTTCATTCCTACTCTGGGAAAAAAATAGGCAAATAATTTTTTTTAGAAGTACTGATAATTTTAATCTATAAGGGTTCACAACAACTTTAAACTTTTGGTGTAGAGCAACTCAGGCTTGATTCACACGAACTATGAATATAAGACAGATTTAGAAAAGATTTCAATGCATGAATTAGGATTGCGAGCAACTTCAGACTATAATAATGTTTATGCTTGGGTTTTGTTTTTAATCATATTTTGATATAGGTTTTGTTTTTAAATGGTGAATTAGGATCGCGAGGTTGAGTTTCAGGTCGGGTCATATTTATTCTTGGAGGGCATCTTATGTTTATGCTCATGGTTTGTTCTCTACTCCCTTTTTATTAGGAATATTTTTATCTTTACTTTTTTTTGGTATGTGTGCATTTATTTGTATTTGAAATGCCCTCTATAATAATGGATTTTCTCCATTTTTCTTCAAGAAAATTTATAGGAACAAACTATAATAATGTAACATTACAATACCTTTATTCCTATATATTCATGTATATGGTTATTATATTGAATATTGAGGATTTTGACAAACTATATAATGTAACATTAAACTACCTTTATGCCTATATATTCATGTATATGCTTATTATATTGAATATTAAGGATTTTGACAAAATAGTGATGATTGTTTGATTTAATGTTGAAGATACGTTGTTAAAGTGTGATGTTTATAAACAAAGAAATTTTATGTCATTTCGTGTTCTGTAATTTACCTATTTTACCTTCTTTGTTTTTTTATATCTGTGTAATTGGTTGGTGTTGTATTCTAAATTAGTCTATTAGATTTCTTAAGAATAGAGATGTAATCTTTAGTGTTATAGAATGCACACCATCTGCTATACAACCTACAAATATAATGAGAATCATTAGGTGATCTTGGGCTTCTACCTTCAAACGATAGGGTTCTAACAGTCGAAGTATTTTATAACTTTTAACTAGAGAATATCGTACTCTTGCTGCGTTGATGACTTGAGCAGGGATTTAAAACAAGATTTTCACCGACTCCTTCTACATTAGATGCTTAGTTGTAAGATACATTTTAATGTCTTATTTTTCATGATTCCTAATTAGTGGGTGTTGAAAATCTAAGAATCCAGGCATGTAAAGATAC
>BQKN01040940.1:0-14500 GCA_022839385.1 Asparagus kiusianus | reverse complement strand
ACAAACAATTTACAAAAAGGATATATGCATGAAAGGAAATAAATATACAATATTGTAATTATCATACATATAAATAAGAAAGAATATACTCACAATATTTCTCCCCCTTTGACAACATCAAAAATGGGACAAAGGGATGAAGAGAGCGAAATCTCCCCCTATCAATATGCATGGGTAAGTATACCATATAGAAAGATATAGGGATTGCTCCCTCTATCAAGAAGCCATATTGAATATATAAAATGAAAGCTAAGGCAAAAACATGTGAGTAAGCATAAATGAAAGATATGCTAAACATAACTCACATACAAACAAGACAATGAGAACACATATTGATATGTCATTTATGAAAGAAGTGTCTCATTACACAATTATAAAAGCATAGTGTATAAAAATAGATTTATGAAGGCAAAGGAATGAGGAAAACATGAGAACCATGAAAAAAGTTTTTAAGTGAAAACAAATCACTCAAATGAAGTCATAAATCAAGATTTGAGTCCAAAAACAATGTTTAATCAAAGAAGAAAATTTTCTTTGTATAACTTGATCAAACCACTCATAGAATACATTATAAGGCACGAATAGATGATCTATGAGCACAAACATATAAATATCATCATATAAGTGAAATATAATGAATTCAAAGCAACAAATCAAAACAAAATCTTTGATAAAAGATTTTCAAGAGAGGCAACAATATATCAAGCTCTTAAGCTTGTTCCAACCCATATAATCATTCTAGCACCCGGTAAACATGATTTGGGAAATAAACACCCAATAAACCCGAAGGGTTACATAAACATAAACGTCTCATGAAAATATAAACTCATAGTTATGAAAACAAAAGAATTTGATCAAAGAAAGTTTGTTTTCATATAAAAATTTTCCAAAGCTCATTTTACAAAACCAAGAGAAGGAAAAATAAAAACACTAAAATTATTGGTTTAAAAATTATTTTGGCACCCAAGAATTTTTGGTGCCGGATTGGTTAGGGACATTACCCCTATCATTCAAGCTCAAAGCCCTAGGGTTATGAATCCGTTTGGGCGCATATAGTGCACTAGCACGGTCAAAATAAAAATTGTACACATGACCTTTCCGATTGCAATAGGTGCAATGAAGAGGGTTAAATGATTTGTATTGACTAAGTGGGCGTGCACAAGAATCATTTGCAAATAAAGATTTTTCTTTTAAATTATTTTGCAAATGAGAAACATCATCAAACCAAGGTGGTTTACTTGAGAAATTTGGCAAGTTTGAACATTTTTTCAAATCACAGCAAAACATCGCCAAATGGCCAAATCTACCACAAACATCACATTTAAAAACATGTGGTCTACTAGAAATATTTGGTAAACTAGATTTTATTTTTAAATCAAAACAATATTCGGCCAAATGACCAAAACGACCATAAAGAACACATTTATACACATTAGCATGCTTATGATGATCATGATGAGTATGAGCATGTGAATGTGAATGTGTACATGATGATGAAGCTACATGAGATGCACAAGGAGCATTGGCATTCTTAATTATGTGTGCATCATAGCAAAATTTGGCTAAATGGCCTTTTCGGCCGCAAATGGAACACTTGTGAATTTTGCTATACATGTGTGCATGATGTGTAATATGTTTAGGTGTAGTAGTATGAGATTTAGCACACATGTCCATAAGCTTATCATGATTAACAATACATGTTTTCAAAGTTGAATCTAAGGATGAAATGCATTTATTCACAAGATTCAAATCTTCATTATTAGGCACATATGCATTTGAACTAGAAGTAGGACATGTATGATTATCAATTTTATTTCTAAAGCTTTCCACTTCTAATATGGCATTATCTTTAGCATGAGATAAGCTAGCACTAGTGGGAAATCATGTATCGCTGACGGCAACAATGCTGACGGGAGTTTCCCGTCAGCGATGTTTATATCGCTGACGGGAATTCCTGTTAGCGATATTGTGACGCCCCTGGGTTCACACAAGGCTGCAGTCCGAGGTGAAACCAAGAATGTCAAACCTGCCATGCACCACACCGTGCAATAACATGTTTCACCATCACAATTACTATCTCTCTAGAGGAATCAACAATAGGTGTAGGTACAAAGCAAGTAAAAGTAAATCGACAATACTGAGTGAAAAGATAGGTCATAACACATTTCATCAACGAAATAAACTGAGGTACATAGTCAAAGTCTGAAATGAATAAACTGGAGTACATGGTCAAAGTCTCAAATACAATAAGCCTGAGTAAAGGAATTAAGGCATACAGCCTTTACAACATCTAGAACAAAGTCCTCAAATGTCTAAACAAAGTCTACAGTGGAGCTCCATAAATAAAATATATCTAAAAAGACAGCTGAAGCTAAAATGCATCGCCATCAACCTGCGACTCTCCGGGCTTCTGACTCGTCACCTGAAAGGGGAGGGACAACGAGCGTCAAAGCGCTAGCGAGCAACATCACAACCAACCCCCAGGGAAAGGGCTCGTTGTATACAGAAAATACAGTTATTTCATAATAGTATAAAAATCATTATTCTAATAGCAAATGGGTTTTTGGTACTTAGGAAATTACAACACGAGCATAGGTACGTCGAGCGAAATAATCCAAACAAGGAAACCCTCATGTATATACCTTGTATCTCAAATTGTAAATCCCTAAATACTAAACCCGAGATCTAACACAAGAAACAATAAAGGAAACGAAAACAAACCCATCTCTACCGATAAGTGAAAATCATGACAAGGCTACCACAAGTGTCACGTCAAGCTCACATGAGTGTTATGTCCGAAAACGATTAAGTGTTCAAAACATAGACGGAATATAGCCGTTGTCCAACGTGTGGACCGGATGTGACCGTTGTCCAACGCTTGGACCGGATGTGACCGTTGTCCAACTCATGGACCGGGTGATAATGCATATCCAACACGAGGATTAAATAACGATGCATGTCCAACACGAGGACTAAGCAGAGTGAACGTCTAACATAAGGACTACAAGTAACGGGTGTCCCACACATGGACTGCATATAATCGATGTCCAACGCATGGACTAAATCTAACCAATGTCCAACGCATGGACTGAATATAACCAGTGTCCAACGTATGGACTAAATATGATCAATGTCCAACACGAGGGCTAATCAGAAAGGAAATATAAATACTACAATTTAATACCCAGTAAACAAGGCATCTACTCATATTCAAGAATGATAAACAGTAATATAAAGAAAAACAGGGAAAACTCAGATGAGTCGACTCATGCTCATTTATGAGTCGACTCATGCTCATTTATGAGTCGACTCAGCAGAAGGAAAAAGGCAACGGGGAACGACTTCGTGAGTCGACTCATGAATTTCATGAGTCGACTCATGTCTTATGGGTCGACTCGTATACTGACGAGTCGACTCAACAGAAGCAAAAAGGAAACATCACAACACTTCGTGAGTCGACTCATGACAGTCATGTGTCGACTCAACCTGATGAGTCGACTCATGATGAGTCGTGAGTCGACTCACGGGCTAAAATCTGCATATATCAAACTGAACTTGATCTAATTATTCCACACCTCGATTTTACTAGTATGCATCAGCTCAACGTGCGACAAAAAGTATGTTAACACAACATAATCTAAGTGTACGTGCACATATCTCGGTGTGCGTGTCCATATCTGGTGTTCATCATTATCCCAGATGTTAAACAACTCTTAAGCATTGTATATAACAGTACAAGATCGAGAAACTCTCTCAAAAATAACAAACAACAGCAAAACTCAAGAAACATTTACGTAATATATCAATTTATTTCAAATCAGCACATCTGCAGTTTTCTGCAGGACATATCATTAGTAAATTGAGAATATCTTTCTCTGAACAAACTCTTTTTAAGAATAGTTTTTCGTTTTGGAAACTAGACTCACATAGCTATCATTTGACATTGATTTGACTCAGTTTTGAGTTCATATGATATTTCTAATTTCCAGATGGATTGCCCGCGAGTAGGGTATTTTCCTTTGAGATTTTGAGGCACCCGTTATGAACGGCAGATATATTTATTTTAGCAATTGTTAATATCCTCTTATTATAGAGCAGGTCACTCGGACGTAGTTCGAAATGAGATGATTATTCTTTATGTTAGAGATTAGAGTATTTATCATTGATTATTTGTTTTTCATTCATAGAGAGTTATATGAATGATTTGATATATGTATGTACTGATTCTATTTTCTTATATACTCCTACCCCTTCCCCTGGGGAGAGGTAGTGATGATCTCGCTAGCGCTTTGACGCTCGTTGTTTTCCCCCCTTTCAGGCAGCGAGTCTGGCGCACGGAGAGTCGCAGGTTGATGGGACTTCTTAGTTGTCCATTTAGTTACTTATCATATTTTGTAGTTATTACAGAACTCCACATGTTGTTGATAAATCTCAGAATCTAGATTGGTATTTTGTTTCATAGAGTTGAGAGCTATTGTGAGACTTTGTTTATGTGACTCATTGTATTTGAGATTCAGTTCAGACTCAGAGATATGTCTATTTTATTCCAGTTGGGCTCATTATTGATTTTTCTTATGCTTCTTCTGTGTATATCCAGTATTATCCTATTTCTATTTTTACCTGTCTGTACCTTCACCTATTTATTATTTCCACTAGAGAGATAGTGATTGTGATGGTGAAACTTGTCATAGCATGGTGGTTGGTGCTTGGCAGGTTTGACAATCCGGGTTTCACCTGGGACTGCAGCCTTGTGTGAACCCTGGGGCGTCACAGATATTGCCGTCACAAATGCGTTATACCCGTCGGCGATGCGATCGTTGCCGACGAGAGGTGAACATTGTTAGACCCTAGAGGGGGGGTGATTAGGGTCTTATGCTAATCTAATCCGATTAAAATACCAATTAAAATTACTTAACAAATATATTCTTGCAAGATAGATATACGAGAGATATAAGCAAGAATAAGCAATATGGACAACAAGATATATCCTAACAAAGAGATATAGGCAATGTATGTGCAAGGATATAAAACTAACACAAGGTGATATATCCTACCAAATAGATATACAATATGATATATGCAAGGATATGTAAACTAACACAAGAGTAAACAATATGAACTAGATAGTGGATCATATAAATAATGAGCTAATGACAAAGGCGATAAGAAATATAAACGCAAGTATAAATAAACGCCAAAGCAGACTCAAACACAAGATAGGATCACGGAGTTCGGACCTTCCGTCCTACGTCTCCGCTCCCCACTCCCGAGGAGAAATCCACTATCACAACCGGGTTTTCTATGCTCACCCGAATAACGTTTACACCTCACAATGTCGGTTTTCAACGCTCACCGATCAACGTCACTCCTCACAATCGGTTTTCTAGTTCACCGAAAACTTCACAACACACTCGGTTTTCTAGCTCACCGAAAACCTTACACCACTCATAATGTAACAAATATAAATTTGTTCTCTATAATAGATGAGAACTCAATTAAGCACAACTCAATGTTACAATCTCTCACAACCCTAATATACTATGTATGCAAATACAATAAGCTCAAGTGGGTGTGTGTAACAATGAGATATAAATAAAAACTTAATAAGAACTAGCAATAAGATTGATATGAAATATAATAGTAGAAATGCTAGGAAATAGAGTTAAGGAAACTTCTCTATAAATACAAAGAGAGGATGATGAAATGTTGAAGATGAACTCTTTAATAGCTGATGAAAAACTCCTATTTGTAACAGCAAACCCAAAACAAACTTAAACCAAACTAAACAAGCTTAAACCCTTGTTTAAAACCATGTTTAAAAACTTCTTAGCTTACTTGAAAGAGAGCAGAAATAGGGTATTTATACCCACTCAAAAACTCAGCCAAAAACCCCCAAGCAAAAGACAAAAATAGCCCCAGCCAACGGTAACAAAAATAACCATCGGAAGGAATCTGACGGAGCAGCAGTCGACCAAAAAAATTCACGGTCGACCGCGATCCAGATCCTAATCTGAGAAAACGAGCAGAGACTTATTCGGTCGACCGGTGCGGTCGACCGATAGAAATTTTGAGCTCTCAGTCGACCGTGGCGGTCGACCGACAAACTCTCTGCTGCCCACTGACGAATGAACACAGGGTCGGTCGACCGGGGCGGTCGACCGAGAACTAATACATGAAAATCTGATTTGCTGATTTTAAAACACTATTTAAAAATATCAAATAAATTCCAAAAAATATAAAACTTTGAGAAATGATTGTAGACATGATAATAAACATGCTACAATGACTGGTTTTCAAAAAGGACTTCCCAAATGAAAAATATCATCATTTTACAAAATAGTCCAAAATACGAAAATGTAAGCATATGAATTTTTAACATTTTGGCTAAACCATGTTTTGAAACTTTGCACAATGATTTTGTAGACTTAATAAAATATGTATATGATTGTTATTATGTCCATAAACTGAGAAAATAATATTTTCACAAATACAATAGAAAATGAAAATATATTTGTTTCATATCTAAGTAGATAAACCAAATCACAATAATAAATATGAAACATGTAATTTCATATTTATAAACATGAAAACCAAAACTTGTGTTGTATATATATGTGACTACATATATATACAAGGAAACCAATAAAATGTGTGTGCATAGATAATTGAGCTTAGAGTACTTAACACACATAATATAAATCCTAAACTACATTACCCAAGCAATCGTGATCTTCAATAAAGCTTGACTTGGTAATCTCGCGGATGAAGCTTGAACTTGATCTTTAACTTAGAATTGCAAGGCTTCACCGACATTCCGCCAACCTCCTTTGGATATGATCGTTGAAGCTCTATTCCATCCATCCTCCATCAACGTTGTTTGTCTATAATAAATAAGAAAACACAAATACTAGACAAACAACATTAGTGATAAATTGTTTGTTAAACATCATCAAAACAAGAAGGCCAATAATCTCCCCCTTTTTGATGATGAAAAACAATTTACAAAAAGGATATATGCATGAAAGGAAATGAATATATAAATTATAATTCACATGCATATAAACAAGAAAGAATATACTCACAATATTTCTCCCCCTTTGACAACATCAAAAAGGGGACAAAGGAATTAAGAGAGCGAAAGCTCCCCCTATCAATAAGCATGGGTGAGTATAATACATAGAAAGATATAGGGATTTTCCCCCCATCAAAATGCCATGTAGAAAATATATGTAATAAAGATCAAGGCAAAACATGTGAGCAAGCATACATGAATATGCTAAATATCACTCACATACAAAAAGACAATGAGAACACATATGAGTATGTCATTATGGAGATAGTGTCTCATTACACTAATATTAAAACTATGTATAAAATAGATTTATGAAATCAAAAGAAATAAAGCATGAGAATCATGCAAAATGTTTTCAAATGAAAACAAACCAATCAAATAAAATCATAAATCAAATAAAATCCATAAAACCAAATCATCATTGATTTAAGAAAAATCAAGAGAGACAATTATATCTAGCTATTGATCTAGTATCAACCCATGTAAACATTTTTAGCACCCGGTAAACAATGATTAGGAATAAACACCCAATAACTCCGGAGGGTTATATGAACACAAACCTCTCATCAATATCAAAACTAATAATCATGTAAACAAAAGATTTGATCAAAGAAAATTTGTTTTCATAACCAAAAGATTTTAAGACATAATTTTCAAAACCAAGAAAAGGAAAAGTAAGAACACTAAAATTCTTGGTTTAAAATTTAAATTTGTTTTGGTACCCAAGAACTCTTGGTATCAAAAGATTTAGGGACATGACCCCTATCATTTAAGCTTAAAGCCCTAGGGTTATGAACCCGTTTGGACACATGTAGTGCTCTAGCACGGTCAAAACAATAATCACTCAAATGACCCTTCCGATTGTAATTTGTGCAATGAAAGAGATCCATTTGTTTTTGTGGACCATTAGCTCGTGCACTGGAATCATTTGCAAATAAAGATTTTCTTTTAAGATTATTTTGTAAAAGACAAACATCATTAAACAAAGGTGGTCTTTTTGGAGCAAATTGCAAATTTGGAGCATTTTGCAAATCAAAACAAAATTTAGCATGATGTCCAAACCTACCACAAATATCACATTTAAAAACATGTGGTCTACTAGAGACATTTGGCAAATGAGACTTATTTTTCAAATCAAAATAATATTTGGCCAAATGACCAAAACGACCACAAATATCACACTTGAACACACTAGCATGCTTATGATGAGCTTTGTGAGAATGAGCATGTGAATGTGTAAGTGTACAAGATGAAGAAGCTACATGAGATGCACAAGGAGCATTAGAATTCTTATGTTTGTGTGCATCATAACAAAATTTAGATAAATGACCTTTTCGGCCGCAAATAGAGCATTTGTAAATTTTGCTATATATGTGTGCATAAAGAGTAGATGATGACTTAGACTTGGCACACATATCCATAAGCCTCTTATTATTATTAATTCATGTTTTTAAAGTTGAATCTAAAGATGAAATGCTTTTATTCATAAGATTCAAATCTTTATTTTTAGGCACATATGCATTTTTAGAAGTAGAACATAAATAGTTATTTATAAAGGAAGTAGTATCATTTTGTATGTTCTCTACTTCTAATTTGGCATTATTTCTATCATGAGTTAACTTGGCAAAGTTTGAAAGTAAAGAATTATGATCCAATTTTAATTTTTCATTGTTTTCTTTAAGGATCATATTTTCATTAGAAATAGTATCAAACTTAGAAGTTAAAGACTCATGATCGGATTTCAAAATTACATGCTTGCTTTGTAAATTAATGAAATCATTTTGTAATTTCTTGTAGGCATGCAATAATTTATCACTAGCACAAGCAAGTTCATCATTAGATAAATCATTAGTGGTTTCGAACTCGCAAACCTCACTAGGGCTATCGCCTAGTAGCAGTGTGGATGATGCTCCACATGAACTTTAAGCTGGATCCTCCAAAGCTTATCGGATCGCCTCCAAGTCTCCTTGATGCGCTTCTATGAATTTCCACAATGTATAAGCGCTATCAAAAGAATCAAACTTGTTAGACATAAATTAATCAAAAGCATTTAATAAAAATTCTAACATAAGCTTGTTCATAATAAACATCTTTTTATCTTGTTTGCTCCACTTGGATTTCTCCAACGTGGGCACAATATAAGCATAATCAATGATTTCCCACAAATCGATATTTTTAGATTGAACAAATAATTTGAATCTAAAACACCATTGAGCATAGGAAAAAACATTAAATTTAGGAGCAATACTAGAATCATAGCCTAAACAAGATGCATCATTCATATCCATAATTTGTAAAAATATGCAAGCAAGATACAAATGTGATCAAACCAAGATTAGCACAAATAGATAATTTGGATCTTTAACTCAAGGTGATTAGACCTTAAATCAAAGAGCATCAAGCTCTGATACCAATTGTTAGACCCTAGAGGGGGGTGATTGGGGTCTTATGCTAATCTAATCCGATTAAAATGCCAATTAAAATTACTTAACAAATATATTCTTGTAAGATAGATATACGAGAGATATAAGCAAGAATAAGCAATATGAACAACAAGATATATCCTAACAAAGAGATATAGGCAATGTATGTGCAAGGATATAAACTAACACAAGGTGATATATCCTACCAAATAGATATACAATATGATATATGCAAGGATATGTAAACTAACACAAGGGTAAACAATATGAACTAGATAGTGGATCATATAAATAATGAGCTAATGACAAAGGCGATAAGAAATATAAACACAAGTATAAATAAATGCCAAAGCACACTCAAACACAAGATATGATCACGGAGTTCGGACCTTCCGTCCTACGTCTCCGCTCCCCACTTCCGAGGAGAAATCCACTATCACAACCGGGTTTTCTACGCTCACCCGAATAACGTTTACACCTCATAATGTCGGTTTTCAACGCTCACCGATCAACATCACTCCTCACAATCGGTTTTCTAGTTCACCAAAAACTTCAAAACACACTCGGTTTTCTAGCTCACCGAAAACCTTATACCACTCACAATGTAACAAAAATAAATTTGTTCTTTACAATAGATGCGAACTCAATTAAGCATAATTCAATGTTACAATCTCTCACAACCCTAATATACTATGTATACAAATACAATAAGCTCAAGTGGGTGTGTGTAACAATGAGATATAAATAAAAACTTAACTCAATAAGAACTAGCAATAAGATTGATATAAAATACAATAGTAGAAATGCTAGGAAATAGAGTTAAGGAAACTTCTCTATAAATACAAAGAGAGGATGATGAAATGTTGAAGATGAACTCTTCAATAGCTGATGAAAAACTCCTCTTTGTAACAGCAAACCCAAAACAAACTTAAACCAAACTAAACAAGCTTAAACCATTGTTTAAAACCTTGTTTAAAAACTTCTTAGCTTACTTGAAAGAGAGCAGCAATAGGGTATTTATACCCACTAAAAAACTCAGCCAAAAACACCCAAGCAAAAGACAAAAATAGCCCCAGCCAACGGTAATAAAAATAGCCGTTGGAAGGAATCTGACGGAGCGGCGGTCGACCGAAAAAATTCACGGTCGATCGCGATCCAGATCCCAATATGAGAAAACGAGCAGAGACTTATTCGGTCGACCGGTGCGGTCGACCGATGGAAATTTCGAGCTCTCAGTCGACCCCGACGGTCGACCGACGAACTCTCTGCTGCCCACTAACGAATGAACAAGGGTCGGTCGACCGGTGCGGTCAACCGAGAACTGATACATGAAAATCTGATTTGTTGATTTTAAAATACTGTTTAAAAATATCAAATAAATTCCAAAAAATATAAAACTTTGGAAAATGATTGTAGACATGATAATAAACATACTACAATGACCGGTTTCCAAAAAGGACTTCCCAAATGAAAAATATCATCATTTTACAAAATAGTCCAAAACACGAAAATGTAAGCATATGAATTTTTGACATTTTGGCTAAACCATGTTTTGAAACTTTACGCAATGATTTTGTAGACTTAATAAAATATGTATATGATTGTTATTAAGTCCATAAACTGAGAAAACAATATTTTCACAAATACAATAGAAAATGAAAATATATTTATTTCATATCTAAGTAGATAATCCAAATCACAATAATAAATATGAAACATGTAATTTCATATTTATAAATATGAAAACCAAAACTTGTGTTGTATATATATGTGACTACATATATATACAAGGAAACTAATAAAATGTGTGTGTATAGATAATTGAGCTTAGAGTACTTAACACACATAATATAATCCTAAAATACGTTACCCAAGCAATCTTGATCTTCAATAAAGCTTGACTTGATAATCTCGCGAATGAAGCTTGAACTTGATCTTTAACTTAGAATTGTAAGGCTTCACCGACATTCCGCCAACCTCCTTTGGATATGATCGTTGAAGCTCTATTCCATCCATCCTCCATCAACATTGTTTGTCTATAATAAATAAGAAAACACAAATACTAGACAAATAACATTAGTGATAAATTATTTGTTAAACATCATCAAAACAAGAAGGCCAACAAACATCGCTGACGGGAAGCCCGTCAGTGATGTTGATATAAATTTCCAGGCGATCAGCCTCTCGTTACCAAATTAAAAAGCCCTAATTTACACTCGCCGCCGTCCTCGACTCCCTTCTGGCAGCTCTGACTCGCAGCCGGCCTAACCCCACTCGACTTCACCGCCGGCCGCCCTAGATCACGATCTCCGTCACCTCCCGTTGCTCCTCTCTCCGACTCCACCGCCCGTGCGCCGAGGCCCCGAACCCCCGATCTCTCGTCGGAGCTCGCCGCGGCACCGCCCCCGTTCAACTCGTAGAAACCTCTCTGTCAGTGATTTTTTTAAAACTTTTTTGTTGTAATTTTAGGTTTTGTTGTAAATTTTTAAAATAGTCAATAATAATAACAATAATCCAGGGGTCTATCTGTAACAATAAAACTACAGGGGTACTAAGTTCGACACAACAATACGGCTGGGGGTCTATTTGCAATTAACCTTTATGTTGAATATATTGTGACCATAAAGAAAGAAATTGACAAATTCCAAAACTAAAAATGGAAATAATTATGAGTTCCATTGGAGAGATTAAAAGTAAGTATATATGTACTTAAGATGCATGAGATGAAGCAAATGGTTTATTGCATACTTTGCATGTGATAATCATGTATTGTTAAAGATATTATTTTGCCCCTCTTGCTGCAAAGGTTTCTAGCAAAACTGATAATTAAACTTAAGATGCATGAGATGAGGCAACAATCATCTGATAATCAACTCGCAGAAACCTCTCTGTCAGTGATTTGTTTAAAATTTTTTTGTTGTAATTTTAGGTTTTGTTGTTGTTTTTGATCTGATATTTGATTTCTTGGATTGCAGTGCAGGAGATCCAAGCGGGTCTTACGTTTTCTTGGTTTGCAGTGCAAGAGATCCAAGCGGTAATTTCTTGTCCTTTTTTGATTCTTTAGTTCAAAATTGGATTTTGATGGGCTTTAATGTGGATGCCTAAGTTTAATTATCTTTCCTAATATGAAGAAGTTTAATTATCTTTCCGAATATGAAGATCAAAATAAGGGGGGTTTTCTGATATTTTGAAAATAAAGGGGGGTTATCTGATAATAGTCCTAAAGTTAATGGGGATTTACTGATATTTAGCCTTTATCTTAACTGAAAATTTTAATTAGTTAGATATATCGAGATTGTATTGTGTTATATATCATGATTTTATGAATCGGAAGTCATTACCCCTAGTTTCCCGTCTAATATTGTTGGATGTGTGTCTCTTCTGATATAAACTCACGCAATTCTAGTTGAATGTGAAAATACTTTTTACATCTAAAGAGAATAACGTGATTTATGTTAGGAGCATGCTCTACATGCAATAATTATTAGATCTGTCCGGGGAGGATTCCCCTTCTTGTACAGGTTAGGAATACAGTAGTGTATCGTCTATCTTTGTATACTTTACGCATTTTTTATTCCTACAAAATTTTGATAACACGTACCGCATTGTTCTCCGTGTACAATAAGCGTATGTTGTTTTGCGTATCGATCTATAATCGATCTATTATCAATGATTGATATGCATTATAACATCCGCACAGTATACTCGGAGAACAGCAAGTAGGTGCTGCCGAAATTTTTAAGAAATAAAAACGCATAAAGATGATGAAGGTAGTTGTAGACACTACTATATTCCTAATGGGATAGGTCATTTCCTATGACAACCGTTAAAGTCTCTTATTGAAATATGAGCATTATATTTTACTCCCACATAATTTATGTTCTGGTAATTTTCCCTTCGAGATTATTATAAATTGAATTTCCTTGATGTCGTGAAGAAAGTTAATATCACGCAACCGTTAATTTGATGTGTTACTAATAAAAATTCACACAACCTAATTATGCTTAATATCATACAGATGAGGATAGTTCCCGACAAATCATGGATCGATATTCCTCATATTGATAGATGGAGGGATAGTCGATATAAAGATGGAATAAATCAATTCATACAATACGCCTTGGCAGACCCACAGAAGTTAAATAGTGATGTCGTGTATTGTCCCTGCTGTTGGTGTAAAAATAGGGTGTTGGTGGATAAAAGTGATTTACAAAACACTTAATATCAGGGTTTCATGAAGAGTACAAATATTGGACGTTTCATGGGGAAGGATGTCTTGAAGAAATAGAACTGATGGCGGATACCGGTACGTCCGGTGGGAGAATAGATGATACGAGAATAG
Source organism: Asparagus kiusianus (assembly GCA_022839385.1). NCBI lineage: Eukaryota > Viridiplantae > Streptophyta > Magnoliopsida > Asparagales > Asparagaceae > Asparagus > Asparagus kiusianus. Next base: position 663 of record BQKN01040940.1, on the reverse strand, counting down.
ATGATACACATACGATGCTCGCGGATATGTTAACAGTTCCTAATATAGATCAATCTGATGATGCCGAGGATGCTGAAGAGTCAGGAAATACTGGAGGCGTGACTGATCATGAGGAGCTGGCGTAGATAATGAAATTAATTGACGACAATGAAAATGATCTGTATGAGGGTTGTACCAAGTTCGCCGGGTTATCATTTATACTGCGTCTTTTGCGTATAAAGTCTCTTAGCGGAATGGCAGAATAATATTTTAATATGTTGCTTGTGTTGCTGAGAAAAGTCATTCCAAATGGAAAAGAGAGCATACCAGAAAATTATAATAACGCAAAGAAGATTGTTTCCGTTATAGGACTTGATTACAATAAAATCGACACATGCCCTAATGATTGTATCCTCTACTATAAGGATAACAAAGATCTTCAGGAGTGTCCAATTTGTGGAGTATCACGGTGGGTACAACATAAAAATTATTCAACACATGGGACAACAAGGTCTATGCTTAAGCAAAAGAAGATTCCAGCAAAGGTTCTGCATCATTTTCCCTTAATACCAAGGCTAAAACGGTTGTATATGAATAAAGATACTGCTAAGCAAATGAGGTGGCACATGGAAGAACATACTGATGATGGTAAAATCAGACATCCGGCTGATGCAGAGGCGTGGA
>BQKN01040932.1:5000-16582 GCA_022839385.1 Asparagus kiusianus | reverse complement strand
AAGAAAATAGGAATGAAAAGCGTCCATTGTCTAATGGATAGGACAGAGGTCTTCTAAACCTTTGGTATAGGTTCAAATCCTATTGGACGCAATTTTTTTCCATCTATTTTTGAAAATGGCGATATCAAGAAACCCTTTTTTGAATTATTTGAATCAGAAAGAAATAGTTCGCAATAATGACTCTTGTATTAAGAAAAGAAGAGAATTCTAATGATAAATTTATGCCTCAAGTAGAAACAGTTCGATCTCTTCCTGAATAGCTTCTTTCAAAAGGGTTTCCGCTTGCTCGGTGAATGTCTTGGTAGAAGATATAATTTCTTGGAATTGAGGTTTATTCTTTTTTAAGTAGGTACGTAACTGAATGAGAAATTTCTTTACCTGTCCGATTTCTAACTGATCAAGATATCCATTCGCTCCAGTATAAATAGTAGCTATCTGTTCTTCCACCGTAAGAGGGTCTGCTTGGGATTGTTTAAGCAACTCGCGTAATCGTTGACCTCTTGCCAATTGATTCTGAGTAGCTTTATCAAGATCAGAAGCGAATTGCGCAAAGGCCTCTAACTCTGCGAATTGAGCTAGTTCCAATTTTAACTTACCGGCTACTTGTTTCATGGCTTTAATTTGAGCTGCGGATCCTACTCTGGAAACAGAAATACCTACATTAATAGCAGGTCGAATTCCCGCATTGAATAAATCGGCAGATAGGAATATTTGTCCATCTGTAATAGAAATTACATTAGTAGGAATATAAGCCGAAACGTCTCCAGATTGAGTCTCAACTATTGGTAAAGCAGTCATACTCCCTTCACCCAAACTGGAACCTAATTTAGCGGCTCTTTCCAAAAGGCGTGAATGCAAATAAAAAACATCCCCTGGATAAGCTTCACGACCAGGAGGTCTTCTTAATAGAAGAGACATTTGGCGATAAGCTTGCGCTTGTTTGGAGAGATCATCATAAATTATTAAAGTATGTTGTTCACGATACATAAAATATTCAGCCAAAGCCGCTCCCGTATAAGGAGCAAGGTATTGTAATGTAGCAGGTGAGTCCGCGGTTTCGGCTACCACAATAGTATATTCCATTGCCCCTCGCTCTTGGAAAGTGGTCACTACCTGAGCCACAGAAGATGCTTTTTGACCAATAGCTACATAAACACAGATTACATTTTTCCCTTTTTGATTGAGAATCGTATCTGTGGCTACTGCTGTTTTGCCAGTCTGTCTGTCCCCAATAATTAATTCTCGCTGACCGCGTCCTATAGGGATCATCGCATCAATAGCAATAAGTCCTGTTTGAAGAGGCTCATAGACAGAGCGTCTCGAAATAATGCCTGGGGCAGGAGATTCAATTAACCGAGATTCAGAAGCAGAAATTTCACCTCTCCCATCAATAGGTTTAGCCAGAGCATTTATAACACGACCCAAATAAGCCTCGCTCACGGGTATCTGAGCAATTCTTCCTGTTGCTTTTACAGAACTTCCCTCTTGTATCATCAAACCATCGCCCATTAATACAACGCCAACATTATTTGATTCCAAATTGAGAGCAATGCCTATTGTACCCTCTTCAAATTCTACTAATTCACCTGCCATTACTTCATCAAGACCATGAATACGAGCAATTCCGTCGCCTACTTGAAGTACGGTACCGGTATTCACAATCTTTACTTCTCTATTATATTGTTCAATACGTTCACGGATAATATTACTAATTTCGTCAGCGCGAAGAGTTACCATTAGCGTCTCTTTTTTCTTTTTCGGAAACAAAAGGAAAAAATAATGCCTAAACTCTAAACTAAAGTAAAAGTAGAAGGACTAATCAGTTATTTCTTCCATGGACCCGAGTATTCCAATATTAGTACTGATGGTACGGAAATGTAACTCGCTATTCAAACAACTATTGAGAGTTCCTAGAGCTCCCTGTAAGGCTTGTTCGAAAACTTGTTGTCGGACCTGATTAATCGCTCTTTGTTGTTCAAAATGAAGGGTTTCATTTTTGTAATTTTCAAATTGTTCCAAACTATAAGAAGTAGCATTAATCAAATTGACCTTTTCTCGTTCTATCTCAGAATATCCATTCATTCGATACTCATCTGCTTCCATTTCCACTTTCCGTAAACGATCCCGGGCTCTTTCGAGCTGCTCAATAGCCCCTCTACGTAATTCTTCCGAATTTCGAATAGTACTCAAAATCCTCTGTTTTCGATTATCTAATAAATCACTTAATGAAAGTAGATTATCTTACCATTAATTTCACAACTTCCATGATCTCTTCCCGAACCAAACATGAATCTTTCGATTCATTTGGCTCTCACGCTCATTTTTTTTTTTATTTTATGGGCATTCCCATATCTTTTTTTAAGGTAATGAGCCTATCCTCTCTATTTCTGTTTGTATTCAAACATATCAAAATTGATACAAGACCAGAATATTAGGAGGACTCTTCCGACCAGACAAAAAATCTATAATTGTCAGCAAAGTTGTTTTTTTATTTGTTCTTTATTTACTTGAAAATATTCATATTATATTTATATGTATATATTATTTTTTTCATTTTATTTCCTTTTTTTATGCAAATCCAAAAATTCCTCTTTTTTATACATAGGTCGTCGATTCGGCATTGGATAATAAAGGGCAAGGTGCCCTTTATTTATTCTAGTAAATGGTTCAAATCATTTTATCGATATGAGTGTTATATATCGGAAAAATTACCAACTATTTTTTTTTGAAACCATTTCGGTTTTAACGTAGTGGTAGAAAGAGTACCATATTGTGCCCGGACTTCAAACAGTTTAGCTTTAACCATGTTAATGGTCTCACATTATTGGTTGGTTGATAGAGAATCAAAGTTGACTTACCAATGAATAACGAAATGCTATGGTTCTTACATATGATTTATGAATTTACTCAGAAGGAATTCGTCGAGATTATGCACTTTTTTCCTATTTATCCTATACTATAATATAAAAATCAAAAATAATATATATAAAATAACATAAATAAAGTACAGTAATAAAGTACAGTCGGTTGGATCCAACCTATTCTTGAAATATACAACTCGCACACACTCCCTTTCCAAAAAAAATCAATACACCAAGCACTACACTTAGATTTATTGGATTTGTTGCTAAAATATCGGTATTAAACCCGAAACTCCCGGCAGATGGCCAGTGGCCTAAGGAAACGAAAGAATCGGTTACATTTTTCATATGCTCTCCTCTTATAGATAGGACTAACAAAGAACAGAGTTCTTTTTGTATCACTTGAGTCGTTCTTTTTTATCGATTTCTTTTTCTTAATTTCCGGTTCTTAATGGGAGTAGATTAAATCTATTTATTGAATTTGAGAATTACAAAATTTCTTATTTTTTTTGAAGTTTCCGATAAGATACTTATTAAGTTAGGTCCTGGGTCTCATGTCAATTGCAAAATATCTCCTTTGTTCAAACACTTCGTAAAAGAAAAGTCAAAATTCCATCGTACTAAACTAAGGACGGGAAGGAAGAAAGCGAGCGAATCCACTAATTCCTCATCCTCAAATCAGTCCTTCCCGGGGTATTGTCGCAACAAATACATAATTGTAGGAGTGATATAATTCACAGAAACAAACGGCAACAAGTTAATAACATAAGAAAAAGTACGTTACGTACTTTTTTACATTTTCATTCTAGGATGAAATTAAACAAAAGGATTTGCAAATAAAAGTGCTAATGCCACAACCAATCCATAAATTGTTAAAGCTTCCATAAAAGCTAGACTAAGTAATAAAGTACCTCGTATTTTTCCTTCTGCTTCTGGTTGTCTCGCAATACCTTCTACGGCTTGGCCTGCAGCAGTACCTTGACCAACTCCAGGTCCAATAGAAGCAAGCCCTACGGCCAATCCAGCAGCAATAACGGAAGCGGCAGAAATCAGTGGATTCATGATGATAGGTTCCTCACACCAAAGAAAAAAATGGTTAATGATACAATCAACCAATGAATTATTACTTATTTGATCACTAAAATCTATTGAGTCGAAGTAACTAAAACTTCGAATAAAAAAAAATGAAATTAATAATTAATATAGATAGGGATAACCCCTATATAACTAGTATATATCTAATATCACATATACATTTGTTTCTTTCATAACGCAAACCGCCCACATTTTATATTGAATCAGATTCTAGAATAATTCTTCGAAAGATATACAGGGACTGTGGCTGGACTTATAGACATTCCATTTATCTAGTGTGACCCCCCTAACCCATCTGCCATTTCCTAATATCGTCTATCTTGTCTCCTACAACTCTAGTCGTATATACATAGATATATATGTATTTCTATCTATTATGTTCCCCAACCAAGAACCCCAAGCATGCATTGCCTCAATCGTGGTAAGCTTAAAAAAAAAGACTATTTCGAAAACTAATCAATGATGACCCTCCATTGATTCCCCTATATAAGCCGCGGCTAAAGTTGCAAAAATAAGAGCTTGAATACCACTTGTAAATAATCCAAGAAACATGACAGGTATAGGAACTACTAAAGGTACTAAAGAAACAAGAACAACAACTACTAATTCATCAGCCAATATATTCCCGAAAAGTCGAAAACTAAGAGATAAAGGTTTTGTGAAATCTTCTAGGATGTTAATTGGTAAAAGTATTGGAGTTGGTTGAATGTATTTTCCAAAATAACCCAATCCTTTTTTGCTAAGACCCGCATAAAAATATGCCACTGACGTGAGTAAAGCTAAAGCAACAGTAGTATTTATATCATTTGTGGGGGCGGCTAACTCCCCATGAGGTAACTGTATGATTTTCCAAGGTAAAAGGGCACCTGACCAATTAGAAACAAAAATAAATAGGAACATAGTTCCAATAAAGGGAACCCAAGGACCATATTCTTCTCCAATCTGAGTTTTGCTCAAGTCTCTAATAAATTCAAGGACATATTCGAAGAAATTCTGACCATCGGTCGGAATGGTTTGTGGATTCCGAGCAGCTATGATGACTGAACCTAATAAGATAGTAATTACGACCCAAGAAGTGATAAGTACTTGGGCATGAATTTGTAAACCTCCTATTTGCCAATATAAATGTTGGCCTACTTCTACACCTGATATATCGTATAACCCTTTGAGTGTTTTAATGGAACATGGCATAACATTCATATTGTCCTCTGACAGAAATCGAACTTCAAAAAAAATTATTTTGATTCAACCATCTCTTTCTCAACTCATATACTTTCATCATTAATCATATAGTTAGGATACCAAGAAATCACATAACATAATATCAATATCCCATTTTATCTCTTTTAAAAAATTCAAGACAAGAATAGTAACCGATCCAATAAATCAAAATAATCAACATTAACTAATCTTATTATTCTTAATCATAACATAATCATAATCAACGACTTCTTATATAGCTAGAACGACCTTCACAAATTGCGGATACTAATTTGTTAAGAATCAATCGGATTGAAGCTATAGCATCATCGTTGGCTGGAATCGAAATATCTGCGAGATCTGGGTCACAATTTGTATCGATTAAACAAATCGTCGGAATTCCCAAAATGACACATTCTCGAAGAGCTGTATATTCTTCTTGTTGATCAACGATGATTACAATATCGGGTAACCCAGTCATATATTTGATCCCGCCCAAATATGTTTGCAAAGTAGATAATTTTCTTTTCAACATTGCTGCATCTCTTTTAGGGAGACGGTTGAGTTTCCCCATCTTTTGTTCTGCTCTTAAATCTCTGAACTTATGAAGTCTCGTTTCCGTAGTGGACCAATTCGTTAACATACCACCGAGCCATTTTCTATTAACATAATGACATCGAGCCCTTATTGCAGCCGATGCTACTAAATCTGCTGCTTTATTTTTGGTACCAACAATTAAGAAGTTTTTTCCTCGACTTGCTGCATCAAAAACTAAATCACAGGCTTCTGATAAAAAACGAGCAGTTCTAGTAAGATTTATAATATGAATACCTTTACGCTTTGCAGAGATGTAAGGGGCCATTCTAGGATTCCATTTCTTAGTACCATGACCAAAATGAACTCCTGCTTCCATCATCTCTTCCAAATGGATGTTCCAATATCTTCTTGTCATTTTTCCCACGCTTTCTCTTTTTTTTTTTTTTAACAAATAAATAATTGTTCCTACGGAACCTTCTACCGGGATTGACCGTTGATACACAGCCCAAACCATTAATTTTTTTTATTACTTAACTTAATTTCTGAATTTTGTTTATTACCAAATCAATAACTAGAAAGTAAAAAGAATAAATCTCTCTTTAGGAATTATGAATTCGTGTAAATGATTTTTCTGGTGTGTCATGGAAATTGCTTGGGGCACAAGAACAAAAAAATTCTCTATGGTGTACCAAAATATCTCTCATTTCCAACTCGAATAGATTTTTCTTTTTGATTTCCAAATGAATCTTTTTGTCTTGTCTTGAACGGTGCACTAATTTTTTGAATCCAGTACCGACAGGGATAATTCCCCCCAGAACAACATTTTCTTTCAGACCCTTCAACCAATCAATACGACCCCGTAGAGCAGCTTTTGCTAAAACTCTAGCAGTTTCTTGAAAACTTGCTTCGGATATGAAACTTTGAGTATTCAGAGATGCCCTCGTTATTCCCAATAAAATTGCCCGATAACAGATCGCTTCGTCTAAAGCACGCCCCGCTCGTTCCGCTCGCAACAATCCAATTAATTCTCCAGGTAAAAAAACATTAGACATTCCATCTTCTGAAACCAACACTTTTGATGTTACTTGCCGTACAATAATCTCTATATGTCTATTATGGATCTGGACCCCCTGGGATCGATAAACCTTTTGGATCTTATTAACCAAAGAGATACGACTTTGGGCTATGGTTAGCTCGGCGCCAATTAAGAATCCCCAAGGAATTCCAAGAATTCTTGGTATACGTTCGTTCCAACCTTCAACTCTCCTTTCAAGGTTCATCGATATTGAACCAATTGAACGCACTTCTAAGATTTGTTCCACTTTTGGAAGACCTTGCGTTATGTCACCAGATCGGGATTTTTCATATATAAATGTAACTAATGTATCTCCTTCAGAAAGGGTTTGCCCATAATGTCCATGAACAGTCGCTCCTGGAGTGGCCAAATAGGGCTTAGCTGATCTTATAATTAAGGAGTCAACATGAACAATTAAAATTTGGCCAGATTTTTTTATGTGTGGTCCATATTTAACTAGACATATATTTTCACAAAGAAATTGTCCAATGCTAATTATCGTAGATGTCTCTTCACAATAATTGTGATGTAGAAAGCACCAATTTAAATGGAATGGATTCAAAATGATATTATTGCACGGACTGGGATTTAAAATCCTCCTATTTTCATCTATTAAACAGTATTTAAGTACTTCAAATACGTGGAAAGTCTGTTTAAAATTGTCAAATAGCCAATATTTGTTTAACAAGATCTGATTATGAGTTATTAAATGGTAAGATGAATAAAAGTTCATTATTTTAGGTACAATAGTACCTAAGGGGCCCAACAAATCCCTAATTGGAGTTATGGGATTCGATTCTTTTGCCACATTGTTATATTTCGAACCGTTGAATGGACCAACTCGAAAACAATTGAATGATGACAAAATTCTCAAAGATTGGCATTCCTTATTTCGATTCAATAACGTACCAATAGTTCCTTGATGCTGGGTAACTAATGGAATCCTCGTTTTGGAATAAAAAGGATTGATATTGGTGCGACCTAATCCATTAGTTGGAATCAATCCCGAACCCGCCGTATGATACCTTTTTCCGGTATATGAAATAGTACACTTGACTAACTCAATTCTTATGAAATCGCGAATCAGATCATTTGCCCTTACCTCAACAAAGGAAGCATGAGCCTCTTCTATAGAACCCTTTTTTTCTTGGTCCCAATTCAAGACTAAGCAAGTCCGAACTAATTGAATATTTGTGTGATAAATTCCTCGAATTGACTTTCCATTTCCATAAAGGATATAATTGACAACTCTAAGTTGGACATTATCTTTTTCCTGCAAGAGATCCTGCGGGAAAAGTTTTGCTAAATTTATCCCATCAGCTATTTCATATGTGACTACGGGCCGAACCAAAACAAAATACTTTTTTTTGGTAGGTGTGATCCGTTGGACATAGATCCAATTTTTCAATTTTTTTTTTGATTCCTTAGAATTTTTTTTTTCCTTTTCCGTTCCTGGTGGTATCAAAATGCCGCTGTGTCTGGATATCTTATCCGTCTCTCCGGGAAAATGAATATCTCCAGAAAAGATTTTAAGTTCAATACTTTTTTTTTTTCTCTCCACTCGGACTAATCCACCTACTCGGCTTTTTGTATTTGTATTTAAAGCGAGTTGTGTATCTACTCCAATGATACTATTGTTCCGGACCATTATGAACGAAGATCCGGGTAAGATATGCACCTCTTCGGGAATAAAAAAAAACCGATCCACTTTCATTTGGTATTTGGGACTAAATTCTTTTGCTCCTCGATATTCAATCAAATCTTCTTTTTTTACGATTGAATCCACCTCTACGGTCCCATATTTAGTAATTCCCGAACTCTTTCTTCTATATCGTGGATCATCAAAATAAGCAATAATACTATTTCTACGTAAAATACCATTTATGGGTATTTCAATCGAAATACCAAAAGAGGGTATTAGTTCTTTCTCTCGTTCTTGATCATATTGTAATGGGATGAGAAATCTATTTCTTCGCCTTTTCGCCAAGAAATCAGAATTTTCTTGGAGAATCGAAGGATATATGAAATTCCAATGACTGTTGGATATGATTCGATCAAGTCTTGAATAGTCAATAATTTCCCTATCTTTTTTAAGAGTACCGGAAAGATCCAACAATTTATGTCTTACTTGATCATTAGTGATTGAGAGGTCAGAGATATATCTTTCGTCGACAGAAAAAGAATGAACATTCATTTGATCTTGATCCTTGTGGAGCGAAAAAGACACTATACTGGATCTGTACGGACCTCCTGCTAATATCCATAAATGACTTGTTTTTGGTAATAGATGAACATTACTATATATATATTCAGGTGCGTGGTAGACGTCGGTACTCCAGTGCATTTCTCCCTCTGATTCAGAATAAATATGTTTTCGAACCCTCTCTTTAAAATGAAAAGTAGACGTTCCGGCCCGAATCTCAGCAATCACTTGTTCAGATTCTACATATTGATCATTTTGAACTAAAATCAAACTTTTTGGTGGAATATTCAAACTATGTATAATATCCCGACTCTCAATAGTTACATACAAGTCTATAGAACATAGAAAAGCAGGATGCCCATGACGAGTACGTGTGGGATGAACCAAATACTCATTGAACTTTATTTTTCCATTATAAGGAGCTCGTACATGTTCGGCAGTACCGCCTGTGAATACTCCACCTGTATGAAAAGTTCTTAATGTTAGTTGAGTCCCCGGTTCTCCAATTGATTGACCCGCAATAATACCTACAGCTTCTCCCAATTCAACCAGGTCGCCGTGAGTCGGGCTTCTTCCATAACATAATTGACAGATCCAAGATGTATTCCTGCAAGTAAAGGGGGTTCTAATATATATTGGTTGTGCTCGAAAGGTTATGAATCGATTGGCAAGTCCAATCCCAATATCTTGATTTCGAGCGGCAATGCATCGTATCCCCATATATATATCGTCTGCCAATACACGACCAATTAGGGTTTGGACAAAAATTTTTTCTGTCACTCCATTTCGAGGACTCATGGAAATAGCTCGGATAGTACCACAATCTGTTCTACGTACAATAATGTGTTGAACTACTTCGACAAGTCTACGCGTGAGGTATCCAGCATCTGATGTTCGTACAGCAGTATCCACGACTCCTTTTCGAGCCCCGTAGCAGGAAATTATATATTCTGTCAAAGAAAGTCCTTCGCGTAAATTGCTTTGAATGGGTAAATCAATCATTTGTCCTTGGGGATCCGACATTAATCCTCTCATACCTACTAATTGATGTACCTGAGATGCATTTCCTCGAGCTCCCGAAAAGGACATTAGATGGACTGGATTAGAGGGATCAGTCATCCGAAAATTGGGATTCATTTCTTGTCGCAAATATTCACTTGTGGCATACCATATCTCAATGGATTGACGTAATTTTTCTACCGCATGTACATTCCCATAATGATGTTGTTTCTCCAAAATAAAACTTTGTTGTTCAGCATCTTGGACTAACCATCCCTTAGAAGGTATTGTTAAAAGATCATCAATCCCTAATGAAATAGATGTAGCAGTGGCTTGCCGGAAACCCAAAGTCTTCACTTGATCCAGGATATGTGATGTATATGCCATTCCGAAATGATCTATTAATCTGCTAATAAGTCGTTTCATAGCAGTTCCATCTATCACTTTATTGTGAAAGACCAGATCGGCCCGTTCTGCCATAAGTACCTCCATATTCCGCTGAGTAGGATTCGACAATGGGCCTGAGTCAGTGATTCGAAAACTTCCTTTCCTCAATCTTGATTCACATAGAAATTCAGAAATTATAATAATACCGGTGAAATTGGATAGATCCGACTTCCCACGGGCACGGGTATCGTCTAATCGAATTTATTAGTTTAGATACTGTATGAGTAGGCCTGACAAAACCCCTGTATGGCTTCTTCTATTTCTCGATAAAAAGAAACATGACCAACAGTGGTTCGAATGTATATACAACGGATTTCTTTTTTCACACTTCCTACTATTAGATAGTGCCCATAAATCTCATGATAAGTACCCAAAGATTCATATTGAACTTCGACGGGAACTTCTCTTGAGCCAATGACACGGTGATCTAGCCGCCACCGGAGCCAAAAAGGACTATCTAAATTGATTCGTTTCTGCCGATAAGCTCCAAGTGCATCATAGGAACTACAAAAATACGGTTCTTTCTCTTTCGTATACTTATAGTTATTATTGTCAACGTCAACTTTTTTATTTTGGTAGTTTCCGCAATTATATGGATTATACCTATTTGCACAAATACCCCGCCGATTCCCGATCGTTAATACATAGAGTCCGATAAGCATATCTTGAGTTGGTACGGAAATGGGATCTCCAATAGCTGGAGACAAGAGATTCATATGAGAAAACATAAGTAAACGGGCCTCCGCTTGAGCTTCCAAAGATAAAGGTACATGAACAGCCATTTGGTCCCCATCAAAGTCTGCATTAAAGCCCTTACAAACTAATGGGTGTAAACAAATAGCGCGGCCTTCCACTAAAATGGGTTGGAACGCCTGTATGCCCAATCTATGCAGGGTAGGTGCTCTATTCAACAATACAGGATGCCCCTGCATAACTTCTTGAAGTATTTCCCATACAATCGGTTCCTTTTCCCGAATTTTACTTTTCGCAATCCCTATATTAGAAGCAATATGTTGTCTGATTAGACCACGAATTACAAATGTTTGGAAAAGCTCTATTGCTATTTCTCGAGGTAATCCACATTGATGTAATGAAAGCGAAGGACCCACGACAATAACGGAACGCCCTGAATAATCGACCCGTTTACCAAGCAGAGTTTCGCGAA
>BQKN01040931.1:0-21920 GCA_022839385.1 Asparagus kiusianus | reverse complement strand
ATATGTGTATATATTCTATATATATATATATATATATTTATTTATTTATATATTTATATAGAAAAATGAATGTCATGCCCCGCTTCCTAAAATACCCGGGAATTGGAACGTGAACATGCCCGCAACGTATTAGATTGAGAAAAAAATACACTATCATTTTTTTCTCTTATCTTTTCTTCTCAATCCAATACGCTAAGCATCTGGAAATAAATACAGTGCAAAGGCACAGGTCCACGATCAGAGATAGCAAGAATATAATGAACAACATAGAATAAAATAATACATATCACAAATGAATATCATCCAAGACACAAAGTTTGGGTCAAAATGCCCTTATACCAAACTGAACAAATGAATACTGAAGAGATACAAAATTATATCGATCAAGCAGGAATGGAAAGAACTATAAAAGTAACTAGAATCATCAACTAATAATGAAAAGAATAGGCTTCGACTCCTTCTGTTCCGTCTACAAAGCACTCCTGCTGAGAATCCTCTGGCTCCTGCTGAACCTGCTTTTCCTCTAAGTCTGACGTACACCAGAAAAAACAGGTGTACGTCAGCGTGCATGGCATACAGCAAGACCCCACAAAAGAAAGAACGTACAAACACCCAATACGAAAAATGATACAATAATAGAAATGACAAAGAAACGCACAACTGGAATTGTAACAAAATCAATCAAGTAACAAGTCGATCATGCAGCTAGCGATCAGCAATCATCCAAGTAACCATGTCATACAACTAGATTGAATTAATACATAAAAATCTACTATAATAGACGTAGTACGTCAAGCAAAATTAATCCAAACAATGAAACCCTCATGTATATACCATATATCTCAAATTGTGGATAATAAATATTAACCCTGATCTATGTATGAAAGGAAACAAAACCGACCTACATCTCACACAAGAATCCTAATCACCTTAAGCAACAAGATCATGTAACTAGTCATTCTATAATAGGTCACTGGTCCACATCTCACACAGAGTCAACGCTCATATCACTAGATAACTGGCTGTTCACAAATCTCCTACGTGCATCCAAACTCGCGAAACGGTTCGGTGAGAGGACTACATGCAATCCGATTTCGGCCTGGTTCGAACTCAAGCAAAACTCGGGGTGACGAAACGATTTCACTTACCAAGTGCGAAACGGTTCACTTGGCCTAACAAACTAACCCCAGTGCGAAACAGTTTACTGGTGTGAGTTTGGAAGATACATCAACAGCCTTATCCGATCACATGAACATGGACTTTCCCATCCCAACTCTTCTCGTCTTTTTAAATCAACCATAAACCTCATTGAAACTCGGGTTCGTCACCTAAATTCAGTCAACACACCCACACATGTCACTAGATCTGTTCATGACTTACGAGGCCACTAAGTCATGAACTACTAAGGGTTCTCAAACACAGCATGGACAATACATAGCAAACATGTCAAATACATTACATAACTGCAAAACATGAACTGTTATCATAAACAGTAAAAACATACATGCAGTCCGGTTTTATCAATATCTTGTTATCCAACCCTCTAAACTACTCATACAAAATCATAAATTACTTAAAATCCAAAATAGATAATTTTTTTTACAAATAAATTCCTTTAAATCATCATAATTATCAAAAATGATTCTTTTTCCAAAATAATTCCTTTAAAATTATCATAATTATCAAAAATATGATTCTTTTGCCGAATAAATTCTCATAATTTACTAAAATTCTTCTGAAAGTATTATTCATCATATTACTATAAATTATTTAATATTAATCATTAATCAATCCCACATAGATAATTATAACAGAAATTAATACACAGATAATTCATAACAAGTATAAAATTATAGTAATTAACAACCTGAGCAATGAAATCTTGCTCCTAATAAACATATGATAAATCTAACATTTATAATAAGTAAACAATCGAGAAGAGGGATCTTGCTGGTAATAAACATACGATAAATCTAAAATTTATAATAATTAAACAATCGGGGATAGGGATCTTACCTCGGATTGTGTCAAACGATTCAAAGTCGACGCGCGAGGCTACGGGTGAGGTGACGGTGACGAGCGGCTGCGCAGAGGTTGATGGTGGTCTAGGGGCTGTCGAACGAGTCGTCGGCGAGCGGAGGAGGAGGCGTTGGGTGGTGGTGCTCAGCTCGGCAAAGGGGGCAGCGGGGGTGAGTGGAGGAGAGGAGGAGAGAGAGGGTATGGGGCTGATGGGGCTACAGGAGGACGAAGGGGAGGCTGCAGGGCGGTTGAGGTCGGCTGCTGTTGGCTGGGGAGGCGGTCTGGAGCTACAGGGGGTGTGCTAGCGATGGTCGGGTCGGCTGGAGGCGGTGCAGGTGGAGTGGGGCTCGAGCTGCAGGAGAGAGGCACGGACGAGGAGCTTAGGCTCGGGGCAGCAGCATGGTGGAGAAGGAAGAGGAGGTCGGGGGTGTGGTTGAAGTGGGCAGCGGTCGGCGAAAGGGAAGGAGGTGGATCTGGAGGTAGGGCGGACGGAATCTGGTGGAGGAGGGGCTGGGTGCTCGGGTTCTGCTATCGGGCTTAGGGCGGTAGCTTGACGGCGGGAGGGGAAGGCTGGCGGTGGGGTGAAGGAGATGGACGGGGGTTGTGGGGATGTGGTGGTGGCTGGTCGGCGAGGGAGTTGAGTCTCGGTGGCTCGAAGAGAAAAGCGAGAGAGGAGAGAGAGAGGAGAGAGAATAGGTCTGAGGAGTTGGAGGAGAGAGGAACTGGGAGAACGTGAAAGGGGTAGTTGAGAGAACGCGAGTTTGTGTGAGAGAGAGAAGAGGATTTATATGTATATTAATTAGGATTTTGTTTAGGTATTTGAAATGAAAATAATTAAAATAAATAAATACGGGTACTTAAAAATTAAACTAATCATAGAGTAATTATCTACAAATAAAAACGTACTGTAGGCGTCAAAAAATGCTAATAGATATCCCAAACATAGAGAAGATCACTAAAAAATCACCTCATACTGTCTTAGAAGAAAAATTAAGACAGATATGGACTGTCTCGATAGCGAGATAGTGTTTACTGTCTCGCCTGCGAGACAGTGTTTGCTATCTCGCCAGTGAGACAGTGTATGTCGTCTCGTAGCGAGACAGTATTTGCTGTCTCGCCAGTGAGACAGTATTTGTTGTCTCGCCAGCGAGAGAGTATTTGCTGTCTCGCAAGCGAGACAGTGTATACTGTCGCGCAGCGAGACAGTGTTTACTGTCTCGCCAGCGAGACAGTGTTGAAATGGTCAAAAAACCACCTTGATAACTGCCACACACGTGTCCATTAACTGCCAAAGGACGTGGAAAACATCATGGACGAAAATCAGGTGAATAACTGTCAAAATAACGGAGTTTGAAACGTGGGAAGGCATTTATAGCGAAAACTACCAGGAATATTCGTTTTTCGAGATAATATTTACTATCTCGCGGGCCGAGACAGCAAATTTACTGTCTCCCGGGCCGAGACAGCAAACACTGTCTCGGACGCCGAGACAGTAAACACTGTCTCGCCAGCCTAATTTCGTCGTTTTGATTGAGTTTTTATAGTTATGTCCCAGAGGCTATAAATACCCCCCAGGGTCATTTCTGACGGGAAGAGAGCACATTACTGAGCAATTCAGAGCAGAGAGAGAGCAGACACTATTGTTCTTGGATTCCCTTGAGATTCGAGCTTTGACTTGATCTTAAGAAGAACGACTATCTTACTTTGATAAGATCTTCGTTTCAAATTCTTTAAGAATCATTAAGCCCCCTTCACGATCTGTGATTCGGCGGTCCACGAGTCAAAGCGCTCCCAGCACAGGCAAAGTCCCACAAAACAAGAATCGATAGACGATTTTTGTGTTATTTTCTCAAAAGTTATAACTTTTCTTTTGTTGTGTAAAAGAGGTCTTATAAAAAGACTATTTCTTTTGAATTTGTTGTAATCGACCAAAGATATAATGAATTCTACAACAAACTCAACTTTTGGTGAAAACAAACTGGCGACCACAGTGGGAGCCAGCGGCCTCGCTGCCGAGGCCGTGGTGTCGCAACCGATCAAGATCATCGTCAGTGAAGAGATCGAATATGAATTCGATCAAGCAAAATTCGAGGAGTACTTGTCATCCTCATCCTCAAAATATTTCTCGCCTCGCAAGTGCAGGAAGATTTCATCTTCCAAGAAAAATTTCAAGTCTATAATGCCTATGAAGGCCGCAGGTGAAGGTTCCTGCCCAAAAGTTGCTAAGGAATCTGCCTGTAACCTCTCTGCTCCAAACGACTCTGCACCCATTAAGGAGTCAATGAACAGCTCACCGGTGTTGACTAAGAGGGCTCGTCAGAGACAGCACTAACGCCGTGCTCGTCAATTGGCTAAGGCCTTACAACAAACCGACGGGGTCCATTACTATGCGGACCTAGAGTCGAGGAAACAGAAAATGACTCAGTTGCCTTAACGGCAAAATAATCATATTTCTGCACAGCTTACGACGGAAGAATGGACCCTTATCAAAAGGGCTCGTTCAACCCTTAAGGAACGAATACAAAGGCATCAGGTGAAGGCCGCCCGTGCCCGCGCTCTTCGTCAACAAGCACAAGGAATCAAGAAGGAGTTGGTGTCTGAAAAGCCACTAAGGAACCGTAGAGTTTGGATGCCGAAGACACCGCAAACATCCGTTCCAGGCCCGTCTACTTCATCACCAGTGAAACCCTGGGTTAGCCCAGATTTATCCAAATTCAAGATCACCATGGCGGATCGCCTTGGTCCATCGGCTGACGATCGAGGCAAAGCCCCAGTTAAAGAAAAACCAGATTCAGCAAATAAACCCTTAGTGGTTTCTTATACAGGGGGTCGTAAACACCCTCCTGTCAGAATTACTCCAGTCCAAAACGAGAGAATACCAGTTCATTCTTGTCTAGGACCTATGAAGACTCCACACCCGCAAAGGGGTAGATTTAAAAATTTAACCTTGGATCGCCCAGAAGCGACGAATAGTCGTCCTGTGCATGTTAACAAGGTTCCCAAACAAAAGATAGGTTGCTCAAATCACAATAATGATGAGCTGTACTATCAAAATAACAGATCACGAAAGAGAATTGTCCGAGAAGATGAGTCTCATTGCGCTTGCGAGAGACTTATTAAGGCAGTGCTGACGGAATGCGGTTGCTTAGAAACTAAGGCAAAATGAGTTTTCGTATTTCAAAGACTTTTGGCCGAAGCGTCAAAATCCAAAGTGAGACGTTTCAACCAGAGGAAACCTGCAATACGACAAGATGAATTCCCTGAGGTCACTATTAATATGACCGACAGAGGAAAACAGCAATTAGTCAACCCTGACCCTGATTTCTCTTCAGAAGGGAGAGTTGAACGGGGTCTTTCTCAAAGAATGCCACGGTTGCAACGAAGGGCCAACCGACGCCGAGACTACAAAAGAATGCATGAAGGGTTATCTTCAGATGAGGAACTATCAGATACATGTTCGGCTGTTGCTTCGGACGGTACCATTGTCTTTTGTAATCACGCCGGATCAATTGGCTCAGATACTACAGGAAGCGTTAGCCAAACAACGCGAAGAAATTAGAGCTGAGATCAAAACAGAGATGGAGTTGACGATGCAGCAGATGCGAGATTTGCAAGCTTAACAACATCAACTAGAGTCGAGCCAAAAGGCAGAATCCAGTCAGCGTAATGTTCTACATGTACGTATAGCTGAGGTGGATAATGAAGAAGATGAGACTATTTTCGCTGATCATCCTCTAGACAAAGACAATGCTGGAAGCGGTCCGGTCAAATCAGCTACTCAGCCTCCTCAAATTTATCTGAAAATACTGAGGAAGAAGACAAGAAAATGCAAGATCTTGAGAGCAAAGTCAATGCTCTGATGACGGCCCAAGAAGTGAAGAAGACGGGCATTCCATACCCGTACCCGAGGGAGTGGGATCTGATTCCTTATCCCCCAAAATTTAATTTGATTAATTTTACTCCTTTTGATTACAGGGGTTCACCAACTCAGCACTTAATTTATTTCAAGTCACATCTCGGTGCAATATCAGGAAATGAAGCCCTGATGGTCCGGTCATTCGTAGGAACCCTCCGTAAGCCTGCCTTCGATTGGTACCGACGCCTGAAACCCGGAAGCATCACTAGCTCGGGAGATATGAAAGAATTGTTCCTCACCAATTTCTTCGATGACGACACAGAGGTCTCTATTGGTACCCTGCTGGACGAGAAGCAGAAAGGTAGAGAATCGGTTGACGTCTTCATCAAAAGATTCCGAAACAAAGCGGTGAACTATAGAGATCCGCTCACAGAAGAGTTCATCCTACATACATGTCACAATAACTTGTCGTTGGATGTATTAGAGGTCATAGGGGTTGTACCTTCTAAAACTTGGAAAGAGTTGAAAGTGAGATGTGAGCAAGCTGAACGCTTTCTCAAGAGAAGGAATTTGGAGAGGGGTCAGCCACCAGCCAATAATCAAAAACAGAATTTTAATCCTCAAGGCAGAGGAAGAGGGTCCGTAGCCACTGTGGACGCGCATCAAACGTCACAACAGCCGGCGCAACAACAACCGCAGCAGTCATCCTTCCAGTTGGCACCAAATTAGAATCAACAGCCTCCAAAGCAGTTTAAGACCTCTGAGCCCAGATTTCCGAAGGAGTATTCGTTTAAACATGATGAACTTCCAGTTATCTTCAAATACCTACTGGATAACAATAAGATCAAGCTTCCACCGGTCACAAACCAAGAAGAAGCGAAGAAGACTAATGACCCAAAGTATTGTGCATATCACAGGAGGGTCCACCATCCTACTAAGGCGTGTTATGTCTTAAAAGACAAAATACAAACCTTAATTGATGTTGGTATTGTGATGCCGAAGACAAAAGAGAAGAAGGTAGGCGCAAACGCGGTCTCTATTAGCTTCGGATTGGTTCCTTTGTCCTGGTTTCAAGCCGAGCCAGTATCAAAGGTCAAGATGCAAACCATCAACGATGACCCTCATGGACAGAGCCAAAAAGGACTAGTGTCACACACAACCCCTAACGGTAAAATCCTTTGGGTTCATCCGGATTTGCTTGAAGATGAACAGTGGACAACATCCACGTCGAAGAAGAAGTCAAAAGGCAAAGGAAAAGAGAAGTCCTGTTATGGAGCCTCGGCGATTCCTAAGAAGAACGATGAGGAGATAGCAGTTTTACCACTTTCTGATGAAGAGCAGGAAGTTTTCGCTACCAGAAGTGGAAACAAATTCAGTTTTAACTACCCAAGCGCATCCGAGCAATTAGCCGAGCAGGGGGTAGAGAAAGCTGTACCTACCAAGACCTTAAAAGAGCTGGGGGTGGTTACAACTCCACCTTTAGCAACCGAGAAACCTCAGAAAGTTGTTAAGCAGAAAGAGAAGGAACCTCAACCCAAAGAAGTTCAACTTCCGAAGCAGCCTTGTTTCAATCGACCGATTGGACGAGACAAACCGGAAAGCTCGAATACTACATACCGCTTCGACGTCATGACTCAGTTAGCTAATATCCCAGCAAGGATCACGCTATACGAGTTGTTACGCCTCTCGAAAGAAACCAGGGAAGCTTTACAAGAAGCCTTGGCTGATTCTGAGGTATTCCTCACTCAGATCAAGCCAACTCCTGAAGAGCCAGAGTCATCAGTGCAGCATTGCAATCTAGCAGCCACCAAATTTCCTTGCATTGCTTTCACAAAAGAAGATATGCAAGTCAGGAATTCAAAGCATGATAGACCGTTATATTTTACTGGATATATCGGTTCGAGCGTTGTCAACCGGATTCAAGTCGATCTGGGTTCCGCTGTTAGCATCATGCCGTTTCGGTTGATGTACCACCTCGGAATTCCCGCCAGCAAATTAGCCTCTACGGGAACGGTCATTTATGGGTTCAATACTAGCGGGTCAAGACCGTTGGGAAAAATCCGGGTGAAGTGTCAGCTTGGAGATTTGAAGTCGGAGGTCACTTGCTATGTGATTGATGCTGAAACTTCATATAACTTATGTAGGCTGTCTAAAAATCACAATGAGTAGCTGATTAAAACAAGCCTCGATAACGGAAGTCACAATCAAACGACTTCCACGATCACCGCAAACGCGACCTCATTTCTGAGATGATTGATCTTGATGGTTGCGACAACAGCATAACTAATAAAGATGCTGATGAGCAGTGTAATGATTTTAGAAATAAAAGGTTGGACTTAGTTGGTGAATTGTTTGGTAGAGAGCTGTGGGCAAATATTCGTCTAGAAGACACCATGGATGTTGATTCCCGTCTAAGCTCCTACAACGAAAGCTACAATCAAATAGTTTTCGGGTCGATAAACGAAGAAACTGCGAATGGAGGCCTTTTCACGTAGATCGAGAAGAGTTACAATTCGATGACACTTCCGACAACTGATGGAAACTCTATTCAGCAGTCTTCACAATCTACAGTGAAGGTTACAATTTGACGACTTTCACACTCCACCACAGCTAAAGCGAGGATTATAGAACAACGGTCTTTGCAACATCTTACAGAAGAAGTTACAAGTCAACAAACTTTTTCTAAAACGCGGAAGTCATCTCCGCGTCACAAATATGGAACAGCAGGCGACCCCCGCGTTTCCAAGTCACAAATTAACGTGAGCGACCCTCGCGTTCGTGGGAGTTCAACCCACACCGACCCCCGCGTCACTAAGTAGGCGACAAGCCAAAACGTGAGCGACCCTCGCGTTTATCAATGTTCAGCTAACACCCAACCTCGCGTCTCAATCCTAAGACACGAAGTTGGGTTCTGAACGCCAAATTGGGCGTTTGACTTGTTCAAACACAAGTCGAACGGTTTCAGAACTGTTGCCCACGATCCGAGGGAATCACGCCCACGTAGGAGCGGATTTAGAGGGCAGTTACACCTCTTATTCTCCTATATAAACTCAACAAACTCAACTGAGTTAAAGGCGGACTGGTTGGATTCTGGAGAGGAGATTTTCTCAGAATCTAAACAGGAGTTAGCAGCGGAGGCGAATTCTGGAGGATCTCAACCACTCAGGTTCGGTGATTCAACAGCGTCAGCAGTGAAATCCTTGGAGATAGGATTTTTTAAATCGATCTCAGAAGATCAAATCTGGAAAGATTCTTCAACAACAGAATATAGCTTGATCATTAACCGAATTTTTGGTTCTAACAACTCTATCTACAGAGTTTTAACTCGTTCAGAGTCCTTAAACTCATTAAAGAGTTACGTATAAAACTTCCCACAGAAGTTCATCGTTCCCACGAGATAAGAGACGGTCGGATCATCAACGGAGAGCAAATTCGACGCGAGCAATCGAAGGAGGCACTCCATCGCTACCGAGAAGAACCCAGTTTTAAACAAAGGAGAAAACCAAACTCGTTTTCTTCTCTTTTGTAATCAAGTTGTAACCGAGATTAAAGAATTCAATACAAGTTTCTTTTATTCTCTTCTTTACAATTTTTCCAACAAACAAAAGATGGCGACTCCGCTGGGGACTAGCTTTTCCGACAAAGAGGTGGTGGCGCAGTCCGACGTCCACCTCATGGGAACTACCGTAGAAACTCTCATCGTGGAGTTTGATCAGGCGAAGTACGAGGAAGCCTTATCCTCTGGATCGCTTAGCCCCAAGGCTAAGCACGATGTACGCAAGACCTCTAAGAAGGTCAATTCTGTTGTCGAAGTGCCGAAGAAAGCCCTCTCCTTCGGCCAGGAACTCAAGTTGGCTCTGCAGGCGGAAGATCCCACCTCCGCGTCAGCCCAACGTGCTTCGGGCCACAAACGGCCTCTGAAAGAGACGAGTCCCATAAGTGTCAACGACGCTGCTGCTAAGGCTTTGAAACAAGCCAAGAAGAACGCCGCTCGCCGACGGAGAAGATCCATACGACGAGCACACTTACGTAAGAGCCGAATGTTGGCTCAACGCGAAGATCGCGTTCCTGAAGCTTCAGCCGAACTTAGCGTTCCCAAAACAGAACGCTCGCTTCGTGGCAATGAGCCCAATTATGAGCCTCGGCTAATTCAGCTGAAACGCGACCCTGAGTGGCGCGTTGTCTCCTCAAAACGCAGCCCTCAGAAGGAAGCTGTCAAACGCGACCCTCAGGGAAGCGTTCAATTAAAACACGACCCTCGCGGGTCTGTTTCACCAATTAAACGCAACCCCCAGGGAAGCGTTCAATCAAAACACGACCCTCGCGGGTCTGTTTCACCAATTAAACGCGACCCCCAGGGGCGCGTTCAAACAAAACAGGACCCTCGCGGGCCTGTTTCATCATTTAAACGTAGGCCTCGGCCTAACGTTTACAAATCCCAACGCGACCCTCGCGTTAATCTTCAAGAACGCCACTCTGGTGCTGTTCTTCGAGGACGCGATCTTCAAGAGGTCCGCCAGGTTCAGAAAGATCAGTGTGGTTTCAAAATCCACGTTCAACAAGAACTAGTCTCACCTACCCAAGGGCAGGGGGTTCCATCTCCACTTCTAAGCCCGGGGAAAAGTTCCTCCCAAGTTCCTGATCTGCGGGAATTATTATCAGGAGGAAAACCAACAACGCAAGCAACTCACTCATGCTAATGTGAGAGACTTATTTCAGCAGTTCTTTCGGAGTGCCATTGCTGCACATCCTCGCCTCGGCAATCTGTGTTTGAAAGGTTAACAAATGTCGTTAGGCCTGCCAAACGACAACGCCGACACAGAAAGAAATCTGAGTACCCTCAGGTCACTATCAACATGATCGGCTGAGGGAAAGCTTCGCATTCCGATTCCGACGAGTCGCAAAGAAGTCATTCCCCAACTGTTAGGGAAATTTGTGACCAATTCGAAGGAGTATATCGGAATACTCGGACTCGGACAGGAGCTATTCGCCCGGTTAACTATCAAAAGTTAGCCAAAGGCGTTACAATAAGTGACGAACACTCGGCAATAGCCGAGTCTCAATCTTCAAGCTCTGCCGGAGCACAAGGAGTTTTTGCCTACATGACAGAAAGCCCCGAGGATATAGCTAAAAAGGTGAACGAGCACCATGTCATGCTCCAGGCGCAACAGGAGATACTTCTCCAATTAAAGGATATGTTGGCCCAGCTCCTCGCCGAAAAAGGCCACAAACCTGAGTCTTCCCGGAAGACAACTTCAAAGGGAAAGCAGAAAGCGCACGAACATTCAGATCGTGAGACTCACAATCTTGAATCCTCTTCCGAAGGTGAGAAGGAGATGGAAAAAGAACTGCACCCTCAGTCCACCAAAGTGGATGAGTTAGAAGCTCGTCTTAATGCAATTGCTAACAGGAGCGAGCTCCGTGAAGAAGGAGTGGTTCGACCTTATCCTGCGGAATGGGATACAGCTCCCTACCCGCCAAAATTTAAGGCTCCAACCTTGCAACCATTCGACGGCACGGGATCGCCAAATCAGCACATTTACTACTTCAAATCCCAAACTGGAGACGTGGTAGCAAATGACGCCATCTTGACCCGCTTATTCATTGGCACGCTAAAAGGAGTTGCCTTTGAATGGTTTATGAAACTGCCTGCCGGATCTATCCAGAAATGGGTAGACCTGGAAAGGCTATTCTTGGCCAGGTTCTTTGAGGATGACACGGAGGTTTCAGTCCCAACTCTCCTCGCCACCAAGCAAAGGAAGGGAGAGTCCATCAAAGCCTACGTGGAAAGATTCCGCAGCATGGCATTGCGATGTCCCTCAGGTATGACTCAATCAACCCTGGTTGAAACTTGTAGGCACAACCTGCAGACTCAGCTCCTTGCTCAGATGGGAGTAGCGGAGTGTCGCTCCTGGAGACAACTAGTTTCACAAGGAGAACAAGCGGAAGAGATAGTGGCGAGAGTCAAAGCTGAAGAAGTACCACAACCCAAACCGCAACAACAACAGCAACGCAATCAGCAAAATGCCCAGCGGTCTAAGGGAAAGGAGACTTTGGCAGCCGACTACACGCGAGTTCCGCCGCCGAACAAGCAAGGCAAAACGCCAAATCAGCAAAGAGCGCCCAAACAATACTCATTCAAAGAGGAGCATGTGGATACCTTATTCCAATTGCTTCGAAAGAACAACAAACTCCAGTTGCCTGAAATCAGGAAGCCAGACGAAGCAGGGAAAGTAGATGACCCCAACTATTGTCGTTATCATAGATTTCTGGGGCACCCTACCAAAAAGTGCTATGTCTTCAAAGACATCTTGCAGAATTTGGTAAACGCTAATGTGCTCACCTTGAAGCCAGAGCAGAAGACCGTATCCACTAATATGATAGCGGTCCAATTTGGTGACTTTCCCCCGGTGGTAACCGCGAACGGTGTTGTACCCATCCGCAAGGGAGAAATGCACCTAAAGAATGCTGACTTGCATAGTCAGAAGGACAGGGGGTTGGTACCCCTCACCACCCCAAAAGGGGAAATCATGTGGGTCCACCCTGACTTGCTTGGAGATCAACAGTGGACGAGCACCTCGTCCAGAAAGAAGGGAGGCAAGGCTAAATCTTCCAACATGATTAGCCCCTCCATTACCAAAAACGATGACCACCTCAAACCTCTTACTGATTCAGGAGAGGAGAGGATTGTCCTGGCAGCATATCCAGGAGACAACCCTGGCACTCGGTCAGGAAAAACCTATTTGAGGGATTACGGCCAGAATGTTCAAGAGGTGGAAGAACAGCCCCAAAACGCTGGGGGTTCTGTACCGAAGAAGCCGGTCGACAAAGGCAAACAGAAAGAGCTCCGGTTCAATAAAAATCTTCACCAGGAACTCGGAGAGTCAAGCGCTCCCTTTCAATTCAACGTCATGGCACAATTAGCCAACATACCGGCCAGAATCACTTTATACGAGCTCTTGAAGTTATCAAAAACTACCAAGGAAGCTCTGATCGAAGCTTTAAAGAATACGGAGAGCTTTATTACACAAGTCACTCCGATTCCCGAGGCTTCTGATGACCAAACATGTCTGCAATGCCTGCAAGCGGCAAGAAGTCTACCATGCATATCATTCACACAAGAAGACATGCAGGTCAAACACGAACATGACCGACCACTGTACTACACAGGGTATATTGGATCTTCGGAAATCAGTCGTGTTCAAGTTGACCCGGGCTCAGTGCTCAGCATCATGCCCTACAGGGTCATGCAGGTATTAGGGATTCCTATGCACCGACTGCACACTACTCAGACTACTATCTTCGGGTTCAATGCAAACAGTACCCGACCCCTGGGAAAGATCAAGCTCAGGTGCCAGATCGGAGATCTCAAGTCTGAGGTAGCATGCTACATCATAGATGCGGACACGTCTTACAATCTTTTGCTAGGACGACCATGGATACATGCAAACCGCATTGTCCCATCCACCCTGCACCAGGTTATGAAGTACGTCAATGACAAGGGCGAAGTTCAAACCTTAATCGCAGAAAAATACCCCTTCCGAGGAGTAGAAAATTTCCACACCGACTCCGTCTTCTATCTGGAGTCCCAGGAGAAAGAAGATGTAGACAGCGGTAACGAAGCTGACATCGAGCCAGATCCTGACAAAGACTGTCCTTGGGAATTAAACTTTGATGTAATGGGTCAGGGTGAAAGTAATAATGATGTACCGAGTAGGGGCGAGTGGTGCATTAATGAAGATTTCATTTTAGCGTACTTGTCTGATGTCTCTCTTAACAATAAACAAATAGAGAATAATTCTAGTGCAGGTACCGACCCATGGCACGTACTGTGCACAGAAGCATCACTCACATTGCCGATCAAGTCGTCTTTTATTTCAGACGAAGAAATAGAGGACGCACAGAAGGCTTTCTTTAAAGTCCCATCCAAAAGGAAAGGGCGGAAGCCGATCTGTTTCGGAAAAGTCAAACCGATACAACTCAAACGAGGAAGCTCGGAGGAAGACGATGGAGTTCCTCAATTCCATTATCACGAACCTAACTCCCTTCGACTAATGAAACAAATGGGGTATGACTTTAACGAAAAGCAAGGTCTAAACTTCGGAAAGGGAAGGCGAACACCAATCCGAATGTCCCTAACCCCCGAAGGGAAACCCCCAGATTACTATTAAAAGACTAGAAGGGGTCTAGGATTTGTCACACCTCCCGCTGTCTCGGAAAATGAAATAAGTAATTATCTGCGTCAGGATCGCTCATCTGGAACATCTGCATATGAGTCCGATGTCAGTATCGGACCTTTCTTTAGAAATCTGACCGTGAATATGGTTTCAATCGATCACCTGGATGAAGACGCAGGGAATGATGAAGGGTTAATGGAATCGACCAATGACCCCTGGATCAAACGTCTTAACATTTTGTGGGATATGCGATTCGAACAACGCGAACCACCCACTGAAGATAAAGTGGTCCAGGTTAACATGGGAGACGAACATGATCCCAAGCCCATTTTCATAGCCGAAAATTTATCATCTTCCGAGAAAGAAGACCTTATATCTCTCATCCGAGAATATATAGATGTCTTTGCTTGGAATTATGAAGACATGCCTGATCTTGACCCAAAAGTGGCCGTGCACTGTCTCAACATTGATCCGGATGCCAAGCCCGTTAAACAACAATAACGCCGGTTTCGTCCCGAGATCATGGAAGCAATTGAGTCCGAAGTGAAGAAGCTCATTGACTCGGGCTTTGTCAGGGAAGAACAACACCCAGACTAGGTAGCTAACATTGTTCCAGTTCCCAAGAAAAACGGTAAGGTCCGTATATGCATTGATTTCCGTGACCTTAACGCAGCTTGTCCAAAAGATGAATTTCCGCTTCCTATTACGGATGTTATGATCGACAACACCTGCGGATACGAAAGAATGTCTTTCATGGATGGATTCTCTGGGTATAATCAAATCAAGATGCACCCGGACGACGAGAGGCATACTGCATTCAGGACACCGCTGGGAGTGTATTGCTATACAGTGATGCCCTTCGGCCTGAAAAATGCAGGCGCGACTTATCAACGTGCGATGAACACTATCTTCCACGAACATCTGCGTAAGAAGATAGAGTGCTATGTTGATGACATAGCTGTGAAAAGCCGATATAAAGAGGATCATCTTGCAGATCTGAAGACAATGTTCGATATCATGCGGACACATCAGCTGAAGATGAACCCAACAAAATCATTTCTCGGAGTATCAAGTGGAAAATTCCTGGGATTTATTGTCACATCCAAGGGGATTTCTCTGGATCCAGAAAAGGTGCGCGCCATCCAAGACATGCCACCACCGAAGAACCTCAAAGAACTCCGAGGTTTGCAAGGTAGACTAGCCTACATCCGGAGGTTCATATCTAACCTTTCGGGGCGCTGCCAACCTTTCGCGAAACTCATGAAGAAAGGAGTATCCTTTGTGTGGGATGGGGAATGTCAAAAAGCATTTGAAGAGATCAAGAAGTATCTCACCCAGCCACCGGTTCTCGTGGCCCCTATATCAGGAAAACCATTCCTATTATATGTGAGGGCTATGGATCATTCGCTGGGAGCGCTGCTGGCCCAGAACGATGACCAAGGCCGAGAACAAGCCATCTACTATTTAAGTAGGACCATGATGGGAGCCGAACATCGGTACAACCCGGTCGAGAAAGAATGTCTCGCTTTGGTATTCGCGATTCAAAAGATGCGACATTACCTAGTTGGACAGACAATTCATGTCATCTCTAAGGTGAATCCTTTGAGAGTCCTGATGACGAAACCATCGTCTCTGAATTGCCGGCTAGCAAAATGGGCCATCCTTTTGTCACAATACGACATGCAATTTATGCCCTAAAAGGCAGTCAAGGGTCAAGCATTGGCAGATTTCTTGGCCGATCACCCGGTACCAGGGACATCTAAGTTGTATGAAGAATTGCCCGACGAAATCGCCGAAGCTTGTGTTGCTCAAGAATCTACACAAGTATGGAAACTATTCTTCGACGGCGCGTCTAGAGCAAACCCTCACGGAGCGATTACTGCGGGAGTAGGAGTGGTGCTCGTATCGCCTAACGGCCACGTAATCCCAAGAGGATTTTCCTTAATCGAACCGTGTACCAACAATGTAGCTGAGTATAACGCATTATTACTAGGGATGCGGCTTGCCGAAGAACTCAACATTCGGCACCTGGAGGCCTTTGGCGATTCTCAACTCATTGTGAATCAAGTCTGAGGGGAGTACGAAGTACGTCATGAGGACTTAATCCCATACTACTTCGCAGTGCTAAGGCAAGCTAAGCAGTTCGAGGGATTCTTTATCGAATACATTCCAAGAGCCCAGAACGCTTACGCAGATGCTTTGGCTTCATTGGCAACTTCGCTGGCATTACCACCAGGAACCGAAACGACAATTCCAGTCTCAGGACGTGAACTATACTCCTCCAAGATTCCTAAAGAGGAAAGCTCAGACGAGGCATTGGCGGAGGAGGTCTGTACAACCTCCATAGAATTCGAGTCTAGAGATTGGCGATTTCCATATGTTGACTATGTCCTATACGGAATTTTACCCAATGACCCTAAGGAAGCGGCCGGCATCAAACGAAAGGCCCTCCGATTCTATTACGATGCAGTCACTCAGACTCTGTATCGTAAATCCCATGACGGGATTTTGCTTCGATGTTTTTCTCGAAAGGAAGCAAGGGAAGCTCTTAAAGAAGCCCACGACGGAATGTGCGGAGCTCATCAGCCCGGAGCTAAACTAGGAGATCGCCTCCGGCGAATCGGCTATTATTGGCCGAAGATGTTTTCAGACGCGATTGACTACGCTAAACGTTGTCACGCGTGCCAAATTCATAGGGATTTTATCCACCAAGCACCTGGGAACTTACATCCCACATCTGCGTCTTGGCCATTCGAAGAGTGGGGAATGGATATCGTGGGACCAATTTCCCCTCCGACGTCTAAAGGACATCGGTTCATCCTAGCGGTAACTGACTATTTCTCCAAATGGGCGGAGGCAATCCCATTGAAAGAAGTCAAAACTTCCAACGTAATTAAATTCGTCAAACACCATGTTGTCTACCGTTTCGGAGTCCCGAAACGGATAGTTCATGACAATGGGACACAATTCGTCAGTTTTGGATTCCAGAGATTTTGTGACAAATTCAGAATCCAGAGCGTTGCATCTACGGCATATTACCCGCCGGCGAATGGTCTTGCAGAAGCCTTCAACAAAACCATCGTGAAACTTCTCAAGAAATTCATTTCCAAGACTCGACGTGATTGGGACGAAAGACTCGGCGAATGTTTGTGGGCTTACCGCACAACGGTGAGGACCCCTACGAGAGCTACACCGTTCTCGCTTGTATATGGCTGTGAAGCCGTATTACCACTAGAAATTCAGATTCCTTCTCTGAGAGTCGCTATCACGACGGGGCTAACAGAAGAAGAAAAGCATCAACGGCGCCTGCAAGAACTCGAAGCCCTAGACGACAAACGACTTCAAGCTAAGCAGCAGATCGAACTCTATCAAGCTCGGATTTCCAAAGCCTACAATAAAAAGGTTAAGGAACAAACTTTCAAGAAAGGCGATCTGGTCTTGGCCAACAGACGACCCATGGTGATGATACACAAAACCAAAGGGAAGTTCAATCCTAAATGGGAAGGGCCCTTCGTAATAGACTCAGTTTATTCGAACGGAGCATATCGCCTCATCAATCAACAAGGAGACAGGCTCATGATGCCAATCAATGGGAAATTCCTAAAAAGATATTTTCCGTGAATCATGTTGCCCCATAATCCCCCCGCTAGATTAGGCTGGGGGTTGCCTATTTATAGTGTAACTCTACTTTGTATTTCGTCAAGTTAACACTACACCTCTGACGATTGAAATTTCCTAGAATTGTTTTATAAATGATAATAAAGAGAATTTCGTTTTCATATTGAGTCGACACTACGTTTTTCATTGTCTTGAATCATATTTCAACAAAAGAGATAATGAAAACCAAAATGATATCATTTCCATTCAATATTGATAATCTGAATACAAAAGTGAAAACAATTGAAAGGAAAATGATACAAATTTATCCCTCCACCAAAAATAGCGCAAGCCCTAAACATCGGGGCTCATCAATCTGAAAGACTTGAGTTTAGATTTCAGCGCTGATATATTTTCCTCGCGAGCCTTTCTGATGTCTTTAGTTATCTTGCTCTTGAGTTCCTCTTCACTAGGCGTTGCTTCTGCAAGTTCTCGCCGAAGTTTATCGGCAGCGACAATCTCGTCGCAATAGCATTTGAAGAGTCCATCGCAATAACCAACGAATCCTCTTAAAATCTCCACACCATCAGCTAGCTGAGCTTTTATCTGAGGGACTTCAACACCAGCTCGAGCAAGCTCTGCTACAGTATCCCGGAGACCCACAGCAAGGTTGCCCATGTCCCTCTGTACTTGGGCATGTTCATCACGCAGGTGAGCAAGACGAGGTTCTGTTTCGGATAAACTCTTCTGAAGAACCTCTTGCTGTTGTGCCTTCGAAGCCTTGGCCTCAGAAAGAGCCCGATCCACTTCTGGGCCTATGTCATCACGTTGCAGCATGGAGAGGAATTCCAGCTCATATTCCAAGATGATGAGGCTCTCACGACAGTTCTCGGTCCATATTTTATCACCCTGATGCTTGATCTTAGCCAAGCATTCCAGCAAATGAGGTTCAAAAACCTTGTAACTTACGTCCCCGAGACTGACAACGTCAATGGTCCTTTGCATCCAATGTTCCAATTGTTCGATGAGCTCCCTCAGTGTCTCAGAGCTTGGGGGTGGGGCGGTCGGATAAACGAAACAGTCCGCATAATCAGTGCGAGTAGAGGTGTGCGGGGCTTCAGATAAGAATTTTTTGATCATCTCTGACGTGGAGCCTAAGATATCCTCTTCCTGCTCACCGATTGTTGCTTCAAGACTTGGAGGAGCGGTGGGAAGCGTAATATCCTCTCTGTTTTCAGGAGATGCAGCATGAGCTGATCGTATCGCGTCTCCCATCAACTTGGTCTTCTTTGAATTTTTGGCTACGACAGGCAGCCGTTTACGCATTCTCCTGTCATACTCGGCCTGCTCAGCAGCAGAAAGAGCCTTCTTACCCGATCTCAGAAGACGAGGTTCAGAAGCAGGCACTTTTGGAATTGGTTTTTCTTCGGGAGAGTCAGCAATCGGTGTTTCCTCTTCGATCTCCATAAGAGTTTCTTCCTTAGGAGGCTCGATGGCAGATAAATTTCTAAGAGCTTCAACAGCCCCAGATGCTTCTTGTTCGCAGGATAGATATTCTTCTACCCCCGGCAAACGGGTGCTGGAAGAACGACTCCTCAAACGATACAATTCCCGAATCTCACTTATGCCGGAGGTGTAAATATCATACCCCGTGACTTAGGAAACTTCTTCATACCAGCTGCGGAAATCGGCAACAGTAGAGCAGCCAGGCGGCGAATTGGGTAGAGTGAATTGCGCATGGGTTCCCCCAGCGGAAAAGAAGTACCATGCACGAGCTCCTTCATATAAATTCCCAATATGAGCCAATGCCGGGTTGGGATTGCCAACATAAAGCTGGTCATATCCGAATTGCCTTACGAACCGAGAAGGCACGTAGGGTTCGATAAAGCACTTCTCCCGCAAGCGAAAGACCAGGTAGCCCAACCTGATCATAAGAAGCCAGTTGAATGTGCCTTCTTCCAAAGAAGACGAACCCTCAAAAAGCAAGTCCATGAAGCGGGCATCCTTCGCGTCAGCTCCGTTAAAATCAGGAGCACAACAGAAAATCCGGTAATTATCCTCCCGAGATAAGGATTGTCGGGCCCTGACTATGTAAGAATGAGTCCACGTGGCCGACTCTAATCTCTGTATGAAGGGGATGTAAGCATCAACACTCTCCGATACTCCCGTCATCAAGGAGGGGCAATGCAGCACGAACCAGGCCACCAAGTACGTATACGGCACTGGTATGCGTGGCTGGGGGTTCTTCCCGGCTTTCTTCCTGGCAACCTTAACCATTGAGGCGCCGAGCAGGTCAGAGGTTAACATCCTTAGGCCGTTTTGAATGCAGCCGACCATGGCAGTGAAGAGGCTCACGGGTCTCCCATGTGCCAGCAAAATAGATGGATATACAACCTCAGCCAGGATCGCTTCTATTAGTCTTGACGGCACTACGCACCGTTTCAACCAAACCATAAAGAAGCCTGCAAGTAGAGTCGTGTCAGAAATAGGAATTGTACCCTGGTGGTGGAAACTTTCAAACTCAACACCGGCCTCAAAATCCTCCTCTACATGCTCTGTTTTGTAGATGGCATTAGAAGCCTTAATCCGAGCTTTGGCTTCTTTGGGAGAGATGGCTGCAATACGAGACACGGCTACATCTTTCCGGTTTAAATTCTGAAAGAGGTATTCCGCCCACGTGGTATGCATGATGCCTCCTCCACGCGTCCCACAGATTTGAGCACATATATGGAAGTGGCACATCAGCTCCCAGAAAGTAGCATAAATTTCTGGGTGCGCCAACCTCAACTGAGAAAGCTCTTCGGTAGTAGGGATGAACTCCTCGTAGGGCGTTTTTCCAAGCGGTAACCCCGACACTGCTTGCATCTCATGAAGAGAAAAACCTAACTCTCCTGCAGGTGTGAAAAATGTGCAACTGTCCGAGTTATATTTCTCTAACATAGCGAAGAAATTATGGAAGCTCTGCACAACTCCCCGTCGAGTAGCTAACACGGGAATTGTGAGACCCGATTGAATGAGTGACTCCTTAAGCTCCTCAAGAACGAAGTCAATCATGCGGGTCCACCAACCTCCTTCTCCGGAACAAACCCATCCAGGGGATCTGAACGCTTGGGTAGAAAATTCACCATGAGTTGCAAGGAACTGGCGAATGAAAATATTCGCTGGGCGTGGCATCTCCTGAGCCAGTTCCTTCTTCTCAAATAAACCAGGTCTCAATCCCTTGAGCTGCCCTCCGATTTGTGTACGAGCCCGTCGACCAGATCCGAGCGACACATTTTCCTTCTCCTTAACTATGTCAAAAGTCAGACTCCGACGACGGCTTGCATTCAAGAAGTAGGAGAGGGGATACATCCTCTTCATGTTAGGAAGGAAGAAGTAGCGATTATCAATTTTCCGCAATAGCTTCGAATCTTCTGCATGTACGAGATGATCATTGATGGATATGCGATCCCCGAATATGAACACCGGTTTGGGAAACTGGGCATGACCAGCAGGGGTCTCCATGTCCAAATCAGTGATCAAAACTCTAAGAGTCGAACATCGAGGAGATCTAATCAGGTCCGTTCTCTCAGAGTCAACGAAAGTACAAAGCGGAACTGTGTTTTGAAGACTGAAAGTTTCGTTTGCATCAATACCGCCAATATACCCAAAATGATGTTCTTGCAAAAGTGGCACATTTGGAAGAAGCACTGCACAATCGAAGGCAGATGTTAATGAGCTATCGACATAAAGATAGAACCCAAAACATAATGGGTTAAAGTCTCATGTCCAAATTTCCAACGCGAGGGTCGAGCCCCGCGTCAGAAATTTCCAACGCGAGGGTCGAGCCCCGCGTCAGAATTCTTAAACGCGAGGGACGAATCTCGTGTTAAAAAAAAAAAATTTTGGGACGCGAGGATCGGGACCCAGAGGATATCCCAACCCCGCGTTTTCAACCAGTTAGAACGAGTCATCTTCCTCGTTATCAAGAACCCATTTAGGGTTTTCAGAAAACTTGTCAAAGCAAGTTCTTTTAGTCGGCACTTACCACGACAGGGAGGCCCATGTGGCGGCGGAGACGGCGACGACATCCCCGCAGGAACAGGATCACCGCCGGCGCCCTCAACCGACGGTGTTTCGGAAGTTCCCCCGGCGACTTTCTTGGAGCTTGGACCCGTCCTCCGTGGCGCCATCAGCACGGTAGATCGGAGGAGGCGTTTTCGAACGAAGGAGACGAAGTTCGTCGGAGATCTCGCCGAAGTCAAACGAGATTTCTCGTTCTTGGAAATGGC